>PVHP010000246.1:0-174804 GCA_004024765.1 Zapus hudsonius
GAGAAAGGAGAATGAAGGAGAGAAGGGGGAAGGAAGGAAGGAGGGAAGGAAAAGAAAGAGAGAATGAGAGGAAAGGAAAGAACAGAATAAAAGGGAAAAGGAAGGAACAAGACAGAAAAGGAGGGAGGGGGAAGAAGAGGAGAGGAAATAGTTACAGGTTGAACACAAGTCCACATCACTTTATGACACTAATATGTCTTATAAAAACAGCAATGAGATCAAATCTCGTTGTATGACAAGCTTCTTCCCCAGGGGCTGAATTCCCTTCCTTTTATCACAGCTGTAATCAGATGAGGAAGAGGAGCACAGGCCGTGTCCCAGGCCTCAGCTGTACCAGGCTGTCTTCGCCCTGGCTTGCCGTAGGCATGTTCACTTCATGATGCCTGAAAAATTAACACAGATGAATCCCTTTAATTGGTCTTGCCAGTTGAACTTGGGAAAAATGCCAGTTAGACAATCCTCCTGGTTTCCAGGGTTTACAGAGTACACATTGTCTGAGAGACACACTTTATTTTCTGATTGACTTTGAAAGATATGTATCTCTAAGCAATAAAACCTCAGTATTTTTGTTAAGGGATCCTTGACTCATTGGGTGTTTATGGTTTAGAATGAAAAAGTCCAAGGACAGATGGATCAGGAACATGCAAGGCAGAAAGAAGAGATTCTGGCTGGGAGGAGAAAAGACTCCCATTGGAGTTCTAAGGAATTATGAAGATTCCAGAAGGCATGCCTTGCACGATGCCCAGGTGTGCCTTTCACCCACAGCCTCGTCATTGAACCATGTTGAGCTGTTTCGCATCTGTAGCTCTTTTGTTTGCTTTATTTTGTTTTGAGGCCCCCTTCATGTAGCCCAGGCTGGCCTCAAACTCCTGATGTAGCAGAGGCTGGCTTTGAGCTTCTGATCTTCCTGCCTAGGTCTCCTGACTGCTGGGATTTCAGGCCTGTGTGGTCACTCCCAACTTCTCTGTAACCTTGTTTTCTAGAGTTATTATTTCACCAACTTAACTTTGACACATTCTTGGCTGCAATTGGTCTAGATATGACAAGGCTTTCAACGCACTGTTCCCTGACCTTCTCCGCATATCATCTGACATTAGTCTTACTAGAATAAATGCTAACACCCACAGGAAGGTTTGCATATCACTCAAAGACACAGCTGTCCTGAGCAGAGCTTTTAAACCCTTGACTCCACAATATTCTGGTGCAGTGGAGTTAACCTTGAAATCCCGGAGATGTCAGATTTGTCCTTTCTTTTAATTAACTTTGAAGAATAGTTTCTATTTTCTAAATGGGGCATAATTTCTTTTTGCTGGTATTTTCTCATGTATTGCTTTGTGATCAGAGAATATGGTCTATGCTTTCTGCTTTCTGCAATTAGTTGAGATTTTCCTTATAGTTGAATAATGCATGGTTAATTTTATATGCTATGTATGCTTGATATGACATTTTATTCATTGAACCAAACAAAAATTAAACATGGTAATTGTGATATTTAATACCCCCACTGCTGTCTTATTTTTCTCAAAGTGTTCTAGTATTTTCTAGAGAACTACTTCCCATTATGATTGAAGAATCATTTTTTCTTTCTCATTGTCCTTTGTTAGAGTTAGGGTTTTATTGTAATGGGGGAAAGGGAGAAGGAGGGAAGGGAGAGAGAGAAAGGAGGTAATGCATGAGAAAGGGGGAAGAGGGAGAAGAGGGAGAAAGACAGGGTACATGCACTGGGGGCAGGGGGCTTTAAAAAGCAATCTTTTTCTTTTGCATTTCAAACTGGTTTTGATTTGTCTATTTTAAAGCTATTCTCTTAGGAACATAACATTCATGACTATTACATGTTTTGTAGATATTTTCCATTTCTTGGTGTGAGATACTCTTCTTGTTCAATGTTTCCTCCCCTCTTTGACTCTGTTTTGACTTACATATATGCATCTTTTGTTAGCATTAATCTGACGTGTGTTTCTTGATTCTTGTATTTTCACGAGAGATCTATTTGGGATATCTCTTCTAAGTAGAATATCACCAAGGATTTTTGTTGTTTTGCTTTGTTTGTTGTTGTTTTAATGCCAACTAAGCGTAGGCAGATAATAAGAACACCTTTTCTCTAATTATCCCCATGCTTGAACTTTTTCCCAGCATAATTTAATCATCTGTTAGCCTTCTTCAGTTGTGGATCATTTTCCCCCACATTCTTCTGCTGTTTTGTTGATTTAAGATAGAGTAGAATTATTTCATTAATTTGGGGAGTGGTTTTGTGTGAGGGTGTGTGTGTGTGTGTGTGTGTGTGTGTGTGTGTGATCCCAGTTTTGAAAAATCATTTTATTTTTGAATTAACAGCACATATACATACAGGAAAGTTTCAAGATATAGAGAGGAATACAGGTCAATGTGATCATCCTCCATTTCTGTAACCTAGCCTTTCTGATGACTGTCACAGAAATAATGACTACCACTAATTTCTTGTCTATTTTCCCAGTCTGGAAGGAAGGAAAGGAGAAAGGAAGAGAGGATGGGATGGAGAGAAGGAGGAAGGGTGGGAGAAAGGGTGGGAGAAAGGAAGGAAGGAAGATGTCTATCAGTCTTATGGCACATTCTATGCTTTGTTTATTTTTTGTTTTACTTAACAATATATAATATAATTTGGACATTTTCCTTGCTTGTTTGAGACATGGTCTCATATATCCCAGACTGGCCTCCAACTTGCTATGTAGCCAAGGATGACCTTGAACTCCTAATCCTTTCCACCTCCCAAGTGCTGAAATTACATGCATGTGCCACCAAGCCCAGGTTTTGATATCTTCTAATAAAAATTCAGATAGGAAATTTATTAATTTCATTTAGATGTGATTTTCATTTGCTTTGCTTTGCTTTAATTTTTTTTAAAAAATCAATATACTCATTGAAAAAAATCACAATAAATAAATAAATAAATAAATAAATAAATAAATAAATAAAATCCTTTTATTTTTTTAATTCAGAAGTGTACTAGAAACTCTCCAACTCCCTCACACCCTTTTCAGTTTCCAGCACCAAAAGGGGGAATTGCTGTTTTCATTCTTGCATCATTGTCTCAGTTAGTCTGTGTAAGTAACACAAATGTATATATTTCCAGCTTGTTATTAACCACAGCTAACACAACACTTACATGCCTTTTCACTGTGCAGTGGCTCTGTAGGGGACTTTCAGTAGCTCATCCATAAAGGTTCTGTTTGCATGTTTATGATGGAATGATACTTCATCATTTGAGCGCGCCCTACTTATCTAATCCGTCCGCTATTAAGGGACATGTTGAGTTGCAGCTTTTTCCAATTATAAGAATGGCTCCAATAAATAGATAAGTTCATCTGTTATTTCACTTGCTTATCAAGTATGTCTGTACAAATTCACTACTTATGCTCTAGAATATCAGTACTGCTGTGCAGTTATCTCCCCCCAATTGAAATATCCCCTCCTGGAGGGGAGATCATAAGGCTCAGGAGACGGGTCAAACTTATAAGAAGTTACAAGATTCAAAGGCCCCTCCCCAAGGTTGTATAAGCAGGAAGGAGTCTCTTCAAGAGTAGATCATCTGCCAGCTGTGCACGGAGCTCCAGGACTGCAGCTTTTGTGAGCAGGCATGCATGGGGGGGGGGCTTTTCAGTGATGCAGCTGTGCTTGAGTCATCCATGCTGCTGCAAGTGTACCTTCAACCACACTCTGGTGCATTGGCCCAGTGAGCTCGCTTCTTTTAGCTAGGCATGGGTGGAGTTGTCTCTTTTGTCTGTTCTCAGTGCCCTATCTGAACAAATAGAGATGTGTTCATGAAAAATTTTCACAGCCATATCTCTTATGTGCAAGAATAAATTCCTACATGTACAATCACACTCTGGTTTGGTTTGGTTTGATTTTGGGTTCTTGTCTAGGCTGGCCTTGAACTCACCATCTTCTGCCCTCATCTCATTAAAAATACAGGTATGTACTACCATGCCCAGATCAATTATACTATCTTTTTAATGTGTAGTTTTTCTTTTGATAGACTTACTATAATTTATTTAACTAGTTTCTTTTTGGAAGATATTTTAGTTTTCCTCAATATTGTCCTAGTATCAAAAAATTGTACAATTAATTTCTTGGTATCCACACAACTAAACTTCATTTTGGACATGCATAACTGAGTGCTAACTTTCTGAAAATGTGATTTCTGTGTTAAGGGCATTTCCTAACTTGATATGTATTGCCTGATCTAAGCACTTCATACACATTGCATGGATATTAATCTCATCAACAACATTTGGGAGTCTGTTTTCTCATTCACTGAACCAATGCCAACTTGCTCCCAGGATTGACCTGTCTTCACCTTCTGTTTTCTGGGATTGCCAGCAGGCACCACCCAAAGGCTCAGCATTTATGTGAGTTCTAGGGATAAGAACTTGGGTCCTCACACTTGCACAACTAAGTCATCACCTTAGCCCTAACTGCACTTACTTTAAATTATGTTTATCTTTTTGAAGGTCCTTGTACCCACGTTTGCTGGGTTTATGCTAAACTAGCCTCAGTGATCCTGGAGGAAACATAAGGTGGCCTGCCCAAGTCAATTAGACATTTTTCTTCTTCCTGTGAGCACCCAGCTTGCTCTGGAGAGGAGTCACTGCTTAGCACTGTCCCCTGCACTCTGGTTCCTGTGCCTCTCACATCAGCCTGTGGGCCAGCTCAGCTGCTGAGAGAAGGACAGGGCCCTCCCCAAGGCAGCACTGGGGAGGACACAAGGCACCCTGCCATGTCCTTAGGCTTTCTGAAAATCATCCTGACCTGGGGATAATTGCTCATCCTCACATGTCGTGGATGCCAATTTCTACAGGTGATTTCTCCCATGACCTGATCCCATGAGTTCATCGTGTGTGTGTGTGTGTGTGTGTGTGTGTGTGTGTGTGTGTGTGTGTGCATGCGAGCATGTACACACTTTCAATTACAATTCTTCCAGATTTCTAGTTGGCCCTTGTCACCCTTTCCTGGTTATCAGCACAGTTATAGACTTTTTCACTCTGAAATACTGTTCTGCCACCATGAGGTGTTTCCAGCCATGGGACAGGTGTGTGCTCAGGACACCAGCTTCACCTAATCTCCCTGAATGAGTCAAGAGGGAGGAACAGTGCTATCCTCCAGCCCCCTGTATTGCTCACTCTGCCTCCTAAGATCAGCAGCAGTAATTAACTCACAGCCTGACTCTCACCTAGTGTGGTGGCTGGCTTGACTGAAGAACCTGGGAAAGATTTATTATTATATGCAAAAAAGGAGAGAAAGATGGGAGGAAGACAAAAAGAACAGGTTTTTAAGAATTATTTCTATTAAGATTCATTCAACATGTGTTGATTGAATACACGACAGTGTACCAGGTACCTCTTGGCACTAGTATAAGAGGGGCAAATAAACACTTCCTTTGGCTCCTAAATCATGTGAGCACAGGTTGGGGAGGAAGAAAATACACAAAACACATTCCCAAATGTCTAAGGCTAATATTCTAAAAGGAAAAAAACTAACAGAAACACGTTGTAGCTAAATCCACAGGGCTTCAAAGAGAGCTGCGGAGGTAATTACTTGGTAATTGGGGAAACAGAGAAGCTCTGTAGGTGGGTTACGCTGAAGGAGGGTGGAGAGAAGAGAGATCTAAGCTGCATGGTTTACGACATGCACACAAGGGTCTGCAGATGTACTGTCAAGCCTTCCATATACTCATAACCATAAAACAGAACGGTAACCACATATTTTTTAAAAATGGCCTAAAAGTCTCTTGTGGCAGACAAGCATCATTCCAAATCTTATTTTTTAAATGTTGTTCATCTTAAACTTCACTTCAAAAGTCAAACCAGGCTTGTGCTTTTTGTAGTCTTCAGATGTGCTGAAGGTATGTGAAAGGAGGTTGTTGAAGTTCCTTTTTTTTGTTACTGGGACAAAGCACCCAACCAAAAGCAGCTGATGGGAGGAAAGGTCCGTGATGGCAGGGAAACATGGCATGAGCACTTTCTGGCAGGATGTGCAAGGTAAGACCAGAGAGGCACTCCAGGCACAGCCAGCGGTGGGGACGGGGGTCTGAAGAGTGCAATCAAGTTGCTCAGCAGCTTTCTGCCTCTGTTTCCTCACCTGTGAAGCGGAGGTAATTACAGTAGCTCTTATGATTATGGTCAGGATTAAATGCAATCATGTGCTTAAAACCCTTGCCTAGCTCTTGGCATTCAATACATATTTGTTACTTTTTAAAATTATAGTTAATTTCTTCATGCTACCTACAAGCCACACATTAATCAGTTCTCCTGAATGTGTGATCTGAAGAAGTTTATGAGATCTTTCCAGGGGCCACAAAGTCAAAATAATATTTTTATATTTTCAAAATAGTTTAAAAAATAACAATGAATATAATTCCCCTTTTTGTTTTGTTTGCATTCCTTCCTTCCCTCCCTCTTCCTCCACTCATTCCCTCTTTCCCTCCCTCCTTTTTGAAAATTTTTATTTGAGAGAGTGTGAGGGAGAAAAAGAGAAGCAGACAGAGAGAGAATGGGTGCCCCAGGGCCTCCAGCCACTGCAAAGGAACTCCAGACACATGTGCTGCCTTGTGCAGCTGGTGAATTGAACTCAGATCCTTCTGCTTTGCAGGCAAACACCTTAACTGTTATGCCATCTCTCCAGCCCCCTTCCTCCTTTTTTTGACAGAGTTACATGTAGCCCAGGCTGGCCTCAAGTCACTATGTACCAAAGATGACCTGGAACTCCTAATCCTCCTGCCTCCACCTCCCCAGTGCTGGGATTATAGGTATGCAATATATGTGCCAGCTGTGTGACTCTCATTCTGTCATGAGTATACAATAGAGTTTTCTAGAAGCTACACAAAAGCAATGTCATAACAGTTTCAATGCAGAACAGATATGAGGGTTTAGTTTTCTTCTGTGAGGCCCTGCTTTCTCAGAGTGCAGAGGATGAGGCTTCTTTCTAAATCTTTCCACTTTGGTAAAACAAAATTATCATTTATAAATATGCTTACAGGGTATAAGTTGTTATTATTATGTTAAATTAATTAATACTCAAAAATTTACTTTCTTGGTTCAAGTTCCTAATGTGGTAAGTATAAATATATGAAACTCACATAAATAAACTCTCCTTTGATTCCTCAGTAATTTTTAAGACAGTAAAGGCATCCTAAGCCCAAAATGTTTTAGAAATTTCATCTTAAATTCCACAGGCAAAGCCAGGCATGGTGGCTCATGCTGTTAATCCCAGTACCCAAGAGGCTGAGGTAAGAGGATCTCATGAGTTCCAGGTCATCCTGGGCTGAAGCAAGACACTGACTCAAACAGAAATCACACAGGTAATCAATCATTACTTCAGTCATTAAAAGTGTCCCTGATAGCTGTATGTGGTTGTGATTAAGCCTCATATGCAATCCCTAGCTGGTAAAGTTTTGAGAGCCTTGCTAGAGGAGATGTGCCACTGGGGACAAAGCTTGAGGCTTATTAGCTCAGCTCATGTCCAATACTTAGACTATTTCCACTCAGATATGTGACAAGATGTGAGCCAACTTCCTGCTCATGCCATGCTTTCCCTGCAATGATGAAGCTTCCACTCAAAACTTTCAGCCTGAAATAACCCCTTTCCTCTTATAAGCTGTTTCTGGATGAGTGTCTCATCTCAGCAAAGAGAAGGTAACTATAACAATTGGAAGGATTCCCTTTTCTCTGTTTATAATAATGCAAAAATTTAGAGTATAAAAATAAGTGAAGAGAACGATTAAATATCCTACTATCAAACCACTCAGTAAAGGCCATTACCTATATGTGTTTAGCCCATGATTCATACAGAATTAAACAGGGTAAGGTATATCATTTCTGAAACCTGTTTTTCTTTTACTTAGTAACTATAAAATCAATGCCTGTCATGAACATGTCCTTAGCATCCATTATAGCAGTTGCATTATCGTTGCTTTAATTAAGCATCTGGCTTGGGCCGCTCACCGTGCTCAGGTTTTTTCATGATACTCACAATGTTACAGGGAGCCTCCTTTTCATACAGCTTGACGCTTCCTGAGAATAAGTTCCTAGAAGTCGAAGCGTTGCCTCCAGGAATGCATTTTTTAAAGCTCTGATATCCATCACCAGATTGCTCTTCAGCAATGTTGTACAAACATGTTTTAGCAGTTTTATTTTAGCCTTTGCATGATGTTGTTTCTTTACCAACCTGACAGCTTTCAAGGGGAAGCTCACCCTCATAATTTGCATTTCTTTGATTACTAGAAAGTTGACTATTTTTCATATGTATCTATAATCATCTACATGTAACAATTAAGACTATTCTAATGGAACTGTGTACATTACAAAATGATATTCAGAAGTAGTTACAATTCCTTCTACTTTTATAAAACATTCCTCTTTGGCCCTTGAGTGGAGTGGTATCCACTGAAGAGTCTGCCGCCCCTTCGCTAGCATTGCAGTCAGCCTCTCCTTGCTGCACAAAGAACCTGACCAGAAGCAGCTTGTGGAGGAAAGGGTTTATGTTGGCTTACAGACTCCAGGGGTTATTCCATGATGGCAGGAAAAACAGGAAAACTCAACATCACCTTCTGGTCAACATCAGATGTACAATAGCAACAGGAGAATGTGTCAAATGCTGGCAAGCAGAAGCTAACTATAACACCCCTAAACCCACACCCCCAACAACACACCTCCAACAAGGTTCCAATTCCAAAACTGCCATCAGCTGGTGATCGAGCATTCAGAACACACATGGACTTGGATCCCACCACCATAGGTAGTATATTCAAAACTTAATATCGTTTTCGTTGCTGCTTAAAAAACAAAAACAAAGTACTTTCTAGTAGTTGAATACCTTCAACAATATTATTATGAGTTTAGGTAACAAGTAATCCCCCAAGCCCATCATAATATTCAAGTCAGGTAAAGTTCTTACGGATGTGCACTAAGGAGGAAGGGAACTAAGCCTAGCTGGCACATCAAGAGATACCCAGTTGTTGCAGTCAGCTTTCTAGTTGCTGCGCAGAAAGAACTCAAGCAAAAACAGCTTGTGGAGGAATGGGTTTATTAAGCTTACAGACTCTAGGGGAGATTCCATCCTGGCAGGGAAAATGATGGAATGAGCAGAGGGGTGGACATCACCTCCACCACAGCACTGCAAACAGTGGCAGGAAGGCATGCCACACACTGGCAAGGGGAAACTGGCTTATAGCCCGCTCCCAACAACACAGCTCCAGCAAGGTTATAAAACCCAAACTGCCATCAGCTGAGGATCGATCACTGAGAACACGTTCATTTGTTTGTGGGGGACACCTGGATCAAACCATGTCACCAGTGCCATAGAAAAGGACAGGACCGCCTGGGACCCTGGCCATTAGTGGATCCAGCATGCTGGTGGGTTTGGGCTAAACAAGACTATCAGAGAGTAGTTGCAGTCAGCCTTGTCAGCTGGCTCCAGCCTCATGGTTCCCATATGCATACCTTCTCACTCTCTCAGCCCCTTGCCATCCACCCATAATAAGCTAGAGAGGCTCCTTAGGGAAGATGCTGGGATGGGTTGAGTAGAGCAGTAGCTCTCAGAACAGCATAGAGAGGCAGAAAGAGAAAGCTTTCTGATTATATCTTGGGGCATCCAGTCAGGGCCCAAAGACTTCAATAGAGCCAGGCTCATATCCTGTACCAAGCCAACAGTAAGCTCCTGGAGCCTGTCTAAGAACCAGGTTAGGCCAGGGCTATAGCTGAAGGGAGCTGGAGAAGAAGCCGACCAACTGAAAGCCATAACCTCTAACTCTAACACCACGAAGGGAGTTCTGCCTCTGAAACTCCAGTCTGTATCCTGCACACAATAGGGTCTCAAAATGTGAAAAACGAGTGGATAAATGGAAAGAAGACATTAACAAAACCCCAGAAAATATGTAATGTATGATCCGCAACCTTAAGAATTCTTTTTCACCCTTCAGAAAAATATTGTTTTAAACTAAAATTAATAGGGAAAATGAACGCTTTACCCCATTTTTGTCTATGGGTCAGTGTGTCTATTGAAAGTTTCCTACCATGAATCCTAATAAATGTTTAAGCTATTCCAATCTACCTTGCCAGTTGGTACTTAGGGGGAATTAAGAGTGGATTACAGGAGCAGCTCTCAAGAATCTTTGAAGTCTACTGTTTTAGGCTCGCTGATCACAGGAGTGTCTCATCCACTTCCCTTTCTCCTTTCTTTTTTAATCTTTTGTGGGGAAAAATAGAGCTATAAACACGCCAACCTATGTTGCTATAATGATTTTCTTAGTGAACACTGTAGTTAACATAGACTTTTATTATAATCCCCCATCTTCCCTAGCTCCCAAGATTTTTTTTTCAGGACATCCCTTCAGCCTAAAAATTTCCAGGCTTTGTTCAGATAAACTTTAAACTCAGTCTGTTCAGCTGCTTCTGAGGAGAGAGAAGACAGGATGTATAATGTCTGGCCAATGAGGGTTGGGAAGACTGACCCACAAAAGTGGACCCATGCACCATGACCACTCATCACTTGGCAAAGACTCGTCATCCAAGGGATTATCAAGGAATAGAATGAACAGAACAAAATAATTAGACCCTGTGCAAAGCCCAAACAATCTGGGACACATTGGCTGAACCCACTCTGCTACTGTGACAATAGAAAAATGTCTAGAAACCAGCCAGCTGTCAGGTAGACAGCCCATTTTCATCCGAGCATGCATATCATTAAAGATGAGGGTTTTTTTTATGTGTTTGAAAGAAGTTTTCATGCAGAGATAATACTATTGGTGGTTTAATTTGTCTTAAAATTTACATGCAATCCATTACAGTTTTTTTTTAAAAGCATCAAAACTTCAGTGAGGAATGCTGGTGCATACCTAGAATCCCAGCACATGGGAGACTGAGGCAGGAGGTTAGATAATTAGTGACCAACCTGAGCTACAGAAGAAGTTTGAGCCTAGTATGGACTATAAAACAATACCTTGTCTCAATAATAAAAAAAAAAATCCAAGACTTCTTTAAGCTTTAAATTTACCACACAAGATGTTATAAGAGATACATTTTAGCAAATGTTTTTAAGTTTTGGGTTAATATTTGCTTCTGTTTATAGGCAAAAAATAAAATATTATTAGCTACTTATAAATTAAGTATTTTCAAATTCTCATTAAGTCTGGTTTGGGGAGGGCTGGGGAAATGGCTCAGCAACTAAAGGTGCTTGCTTGCAAAGCCTGCTGGGCCCAGGTTCAGTTCCCCAGCCACCACCTAAAGCCAGATAGACATTCATTTGCAGCAGCAAGCAAGAGTCCCTGGCATGCATGCCTGGACACACACAACCAACTCTTCCAGACTGCTTATGTAAATGTGATAAATTAAACATTTAATTGAAGAATCTTAAGTTAAATAATCACTTAATTTCACATTTAAAAATTGAATCATAAGTCTAATATTTATTGTAAAAATCCCAATTCTCTAAAACAAATTACAAATGTTTAAAACACTAACAAATGCAATTTCTTTAAATAAAACTCTCAACACTATGGATTTGAATTTTTCAACAATATATGTGCATTTTTTACAGAGACCCTCTGAAGGTCTGCCAAATCAATTCCTTAATTAATATCTTCCTATGCTTATTTTATCAGTTTCAAAGAAGTTTTTAGGAGCCCAAGAGGCTGAGACAGGCTGCAATAACCTTTCAAAATAAAGTTAATTGTTGTATCTTGCATCCCATAGCACTGAGAAATAAGACACTCATTTATTTTGGATTTTGGATATGGAATGTATACTACCTATATGAATACCACTCTGAGTTAATTCTCTAGGCAAGTTGGAATACTGACAATTTAAAGAAGGCTCCACAGCAAATCTAGCCTGCATTGCAACTGCTCTAGCTTCTAGATCACTGTGGAATGGGGACATGACCCTCTAAAATCAAATTAAAGAAATATGTGGGCTATTGTTGCAGTCCATAGACCAAGCAGGTCTGCATACCTCGTATCATCATGCACACTGGTGTTCAGTAGTCTGCTCAGAGAACACGTGCCTCTTGTCCCTGCATCTCAAAGGAAAAGCAGACCTGATACTCAGAGGAGTACCACTTCCTTTGGAAACAGGCAGAGTTCCGCTGAGGCGAAAGCTCTAACTGCTGCTCCTTTACATTAGACTCCTCACACCAGTCACCTAACAGGAAAAGAAAGAAGTCGCCACCCTTGTGGGAGAATTGAGTGTCACCATCTTGAGGGGGCGAGGTGCTTGCTATTCATAAGGGGAGGCAGAGAGAATACATGTACAATGCAGGGGATTTATTGTGTGTTTCTGAGTGCTTCTATACAAGCTTTGGTAAATAGTTAACAATAGTAACCAAAGCCCAACAAATACAAGGAGACTTAGAACTCAGATTCTTTGAGCTTGGAGATGCTGGCCCACCATCCAATAACATAGAGGAGCCAAAGTGCTGGGCAAGGGTGTGTGAGATCTAGAGCAGATACTGTAGTAATTGAATGCTGAAAACAACCTTGACTTCAGAACCATTGGCGGCAGCAGGGATCAGAGCGTACAGCACTAACCATTTGTATTAAACACCTTTCTGGCATAATTGCAGTTGCCAGAACTGTGAAGAGTTGGTGACAAATTGGCCCTAATATATAGTGCTTGCAGAGAATGGACTGAGGCAGATGCATGCATTCTGTCTCACTTCTCTCTGTCTTCTGATGTCATTTGCAGTCATAACTGTGAGGGGTTTCAGCCCTCATCAAGCCCTGCTTGCAGCCTGCCTCTGGCTTTCCATGGCACTCCCTTACACGACAAGTATAGGATCCCCTCAGGACATCAATATGCCCACAGCCCAGTGCAAGGGAGTGTCCAGCCCTAGACAGCTTGACCATGAGAAATGGAGGCTGTGATGGTTAAGTTTGTTGTCTACTTGACTGGAATCAAGTAAAAGACACACTTCTTTGGCAGATCTGTAGCTGTGTTTCCAAGAAGGACTGACTGAGGGAGGAAGTCTTCCCTTCCTCCACAGTGGGCAGCACTTCCAGTGGTGCTGGACTTCCATATGAAGAAGCTTAATCTTTTCTGCCTGGCTGCCCTGCTATTCACTGGTGCATGCATGCACCCTGTTTTGGCTGTCTTTCATGAACATTAGAACAAAGTTTCATTGGCTTTCCAACAGGGAACAGCAGCTCTCCAGGAGCCCCCCAGACCTTCAGTGTCAGATTGACACTGCTAAGACATCCATCGTCATGCACTCAGCACTACCAAGTTCCTCAACACTCAAAGCTGCAGACAGCTATGATTACTGTCTGCTCATGTCATCTACCCAGCTCATATCATCTAAACTAATCCAATACATCTCCTTTATAATCTATATTCATTCTATCAGTTCTGTTTCTCTAGAGAACCCTGATGAACACAGAGGCCAAATTGGGTCAAGTGCTCCCTGAATGAGTTCTTTCCACGCCCTCTGCTTTCTAGGGAGACCTAATTTAAGAAAGAAGCCAATTAAAGTGAACACTGCTTTTGCCAATAAGGCAAAATGCAGCAGAAAAGCACAATTAAAAACTCATTGTGGTCAGCCATGGCGGTGTATGCATGTCATTCAAGAACTTGAAGCTGAGGCAGGAGATTTTGAGTTCAAGTCCATCCTGAGCTACATAATGAGTCTAAGACCAGCCTGAGGTACAGAGCAAGACTGTCTACACACACACACACACACACACACACACACACACACACACACACACTTTCATTAAATAAACATATCAGCTTCAAGTGTAAAAAAATAAAATAAAAAATATATTTTTGAGGATGGGGAGATTGCTCAGTGGTTAAATGTGCTTCCTTGGAAAGACTGGGTTTGATTCTACAGTACCCATATCAAGCCAGATATACAAAGTGACATATGACACGTGTCTGGAGTTTGTTTGCAGTAGGAAGAGGCCCTGATGTGCCCATCTCTCTTCTTTCTTTCTCTCTCTCTCTCTCTCTCTCTCTTTTTCTCTCCTCTCTCTCTTTCTCTCTCTCACTCACTACAAATAAATAGATTTTAAATATATATGTTTGACTTATTCTAGCTAATTTTTTTCTCTCAGCTTTAGCCCAAAACTATAGGATAGATTTTCTTATAAATTCTTCCTCACCAAAAAGTGCTAAAAAAAGATGTCATTTAAGAAAAAGGTATATTTTGTATTTTCTTCTGGATGCTATGACAAATCACCACAAATTCAGTGTCTTAAAACAACTGGAGTTTCTTATCTACCAGAGCTTCAGTTCGACATTCCACATGGTCTCCTGGGCTAAGATGAAAGCATCCTCAAGCTGAATGACATTCTAGGTCTAAATTCCCATGCCTTCTCCATTTTCAAAGGCTTCTGACATTCTTTGGTTTATGTCCTCCCTTCCCCATTGTCAAATTCATTTTCATACTACATGTTACATATTACATATAATGTTACATATTATATATCCTGACCTCTTCAGACCACATAGCCTACTTTTAAAAGCCTTTGTGATTACACGGGGCTGGTGAGATAACCCAGAATAATCTCATCATCATAATGCCACCAGATTATCCAAGTTAATTCTAGCTATCATTTTAATTCCCCTGTGCCATGGATCTTAAGATAGTCAAAAGTTCCAGGGAGTAGGCTATGGACCTTGTTGCAGTCAGCTTCCTCATTGCTGTACAGAGAAGAGTCTGACCAAAAGCAGCTTGTGGAAGGAATGGATTTACTTTGGTTTACATACTCAAGGGGAAGCTCCATGATGGCAGGGAAATGACAGCATGAGCAGAGGGGTGGACATCACCTCTGCCAAAGCACTGCAAATAGGGAGAGGAAGGTCTGCTAAACACTGGCAAGGAGAAGCTGGCTATAAATCCCACAAGCCTACCCCTCACAACATATCTCCAACAGGTTTCAAATTCCAAAACTGCCGCCAGCTGGGGATCGAGCATTCAGAATGCATTAAGTTTATCGGGACATTGCAATCTGCCCTGTCTTCATAAAATGATAACCATGCATGATGTAAAGGCAATGCATTCAGCTTGACTTTAAAATTCATCTCACTGATATTGAAACTTCCCCATAATCTAAGGTCTTTCAACTAAGCTATAATACAAATAAATAAATAATTTAATAATTAAAAAACCATAATGACATAGATCACTCATACTACAAAGATAGCATTGGGCATAATAAAGACAAATTGAACCAATACAAGATTTAAAACAAACAGAGCAAACATCAAACTCTAATTCCAAGTCCAATAACTCTAGCCAGTGTCTGGAGTTCCAATCCCACCCCTCCAGCTAGGCTACTCACAGGCCCAGAAAACTCCATCTGGTGCTGGCAACTCTCCTTGGTAGCCATCCCATAGTCTTGGCATTTCACTGGGTCTCCACTGCAATCCATAGTTCATTCTCATGGCTCCATCAAGCCTCTACACAGGCAATCCAACAGGCCTGCTTCACACTGCCCATGGCCATTTCCAAAATACAAAACTGTGTTGCAAATCAATGACCCTCTATTCCTGCATTCATTATATTCCACATTACTAGATAGGCTGCCAATTTGTTAATCCGGGGGGAATAAAGCCAACTTTGAAGAGCAGGAAATCTCCTTCAGTATTCAATCCTCTTACTTCAAAAGAATCCACATTCTTCCTGCTGTCCCAATGCAGATCACCTGGCCCAATCTCAATGGTTGTAATCTCTCAAACCACTACAGCTGAATGGGCAGCAGTTTCATCCCAAAGATTTCATTTCTCTCTGCGGCATCTCCATCTGCTCACACCAGTCCATTTTTACACAAAGCAAAAGTTCTCAGGACACAGGCAGGCAGAACACAGCAAGCCTCACACCAACTGCCTCCTAACCAGTTCCAACAACGTTCTTTCTCATCCTCATAATCCAAACCTCCCAGTCCATAGTTCTTAATGCATTCAGGTCTTTCAACTTTGACCAGAATGCTCCATCAAGCCATACTTACAGCGCTGCAGGGGTCTCTTAGGCAGAGGTTTCAAATCCATCCACATTTCTCCTGAAAACAGTTCCAAAAGGCCAAAACCACAGCATCAGGGTTCCAGCAGCAATGACCTGTTGCTGTGAGCTTTCTCATTGCTGTGCAGAAAAGAACCCAACCAAAAGCAGCTTGTAGGAATGGATTTGTTTTTAACTTACAGACTGAAGGGGAAGCTGCATGATGGCAGGGAAAATGATGGCATGAGCAGAGGATGGACACCACTTCCACCCCAGCACTGCAAACAATGGCAGGAAGGTGTATGAAAAACTAGAAATGAGAAAGCTGATTTAAAAAGACCTCTTTGGTGACAGAGAACATTATTCTGCCTATCACATTACTGTAGTATAGAAAGATAGCATTTATAAATTTTCTTTTAAATTTACCCTCATATTTACTTACTTTAATCATTTGCTGTACTTATAATATTTCGTTACATCAGGCCAGTGAGCCCATTTTCATTGTATAAGGGAAAAGAAAAGGCTATGAAAAACAGGATTCAGAAAGAAGGGGGAAGATAAGGGAGGAAAGAAAGATGCTAATTTTATTTTCACTAAGGAGCCATCTCTTCAGCCCAAGAATTGTTTCATTCTGACAATATCATTACAGCTAGTCAAAATTCTGGAAAAGTATGATCTTCTTCAATTAATATTGGTTAGAAATTATAATGTAAATTATTTGAATAATGTAAGTTTCTTCATCTTGAATTTTCTTAAACCAACTCATATTATTGATTTTTAACATTTTTCAAAAATTTTATATATTTAATCTTAATATGTGGATGTGTGCATGCCAGAGCCTCATGCCACTGCAAATGAATGCTAAAAGCTTACACCACTTTTTGCTTTTGCATTTGGCTTACATGAGTGGCTGGGGAATTGAATGAACCCTGACTGGTAGGCTTTGAAAATAAGCCCTTTTAACTGCTGCTCCATCTTCCAGTCCCCTATATTCTTAACTTTGCTAACCAGAACAGCACTGCACCGCTGAAGATAGGGTACAATATCCTTAGAAAAGCAAAGGGCTTTAATAAAATGTATCCAACCATCATCTTCAGTAATTACCACTCATTGCTCTCCTGTGAATTGTTACTGTTTCATAAACTCCCAATCAGATCTGTAAGATTAAAAGTGATGAAGTATTTCAATTGACAACATGTCATATTTTATTTTTCTATTGATCTCAATCCATGTGATTAAGAGTGAATTCCACAAGACAGCTTTCTTTTGAACTTGTAAATCCAACAGAAGTGATAGAGAATTGTCAGGGAGGGGCGTGTGCTGCTTCAAAACAAATGGATCGTTAAATGTTATTTGAGATTAGTTGAGCATGAGTAGATATTTATTGCTTTCTTGGCCAGAAAATTATAAGAGAGAGGGTAGAACTATTTTCTCTTATAAAGCTCAATTATCTATTTTGTTTTAGAAGACTGGCTTTAGAATATTCTAGTGCTTTTCTTGTCAGATACTATATATCTTTTTAGGTATGTCAAACATCAGCTCACTGTGGGAAGCCAGTGATAGGTGTGAGCATCAAGAAGACAGCAGTACGAGCCGAGCATGGTGGCGCACGCCTTTAATCCCAGAACTCCGGGAGGCAGAGGTAGGAAGATTGCCGTGAGTTCATGGCCACCCTGAGACTACATAGTGAATTCCAGGTCAGCCTGGACTAGAGCGAGACCCTACCTCGAAAAACAAAAAAACAAACAAAAAAAAAAACACAGCAGCAGGAAGATGGTTTGGGAAGGATGATGCCAATGTTGGTTCTTTTTTTTAGGGAGGGCTAAAATAAAGGTTTATTTCTTTTGAGATAACAGTATTGTCACTTGAGAATATAATTACCTTTGAAAAATGGTAATTGATTCTAGTAGTGTAGTTAATATAAAATACTTAGTTTTAGTTTTGAGATTATTTTCCTCTTAGACTAGCAGATTAAGGGAAGGCTCATAAAACATGTTTTCTGACAGACTATATTGCCAATTTTTTTGCACAGAATTTTATTGTGAAAGTACCCCTTTCTTAAGGTGAAATATTTGTTATTACCACTTTAATGAAGTCAGCCACTTTTAATTCCTAACGTTACTGCTAATGGATGAGCAGTTCTTCTAACCACAGTTGGTACAAAGTCTTTATTTCTTCTTCCTCAGAATTCCATCATCCCTGGCACCCCCCTTCCTCTTTGGAGCCTGTTCCGTACTGCTGGCTCTGCTTGTTGCCTTGTTCATTCCGGAACACACTAATTTAAGTTTAAGGTCCAGCAGTTGGAGAAAGCATTGTGGCAGCCACAGCAATGTTGGTTCGTAACTGAGCCAGTTCCTCTCCAGACAAGATGGCTTGGCTTCCTCTAGAGACTGTCGATGTCTGGATAGACAGCACCAGTCTCCAGAGAAGCCTGACCTCTGCCTCACTCTCAATTGATTTCCTTATTCTATTACCCTGGTCTCTCTTGGCAAAATTATCTTTCCTTCAGTAAGAAGGAAGAGTCAGGGTCACAATTGATCGTCCTTATAAGTGGGGATTGAGAGAGTGACCAAAATTAAAAAGTAGGAAAGCTTGTAATTTGGATTTTATGATCTGGGAGGTGGACAGTCACCCTCAAGGAATTGGCACCTCCTTGTACATGAGTATATGGCCTTTGGGGAGAGGATTTATGAATCCATTTCTATTCCATTCATGGCAGATAGTCCATCCTTAAGGACATTGTTAAATAAGTTTGAAAAGAAAGTAAGTCTACTTCTTATTTATCTGAAATTAATTTTTAATAAATGAAAGAGAATTAAATCATAATTAATATCTCCAAAGAAATGAAGGCAAAATGATGAATTTGGGTAACTCTTTTAAATAAATGTAGTAAAGTTAGGTAATAGATTTCAGTATGCTGAGAATTTGAGCTGTCCTTATTCTCTAAGTTTCCTTAATATAAGCAGTAACTAAAACATGTTGGAGAAAACAAAACAAGTACACAAAGAAAATTCATCATAAGTGACATTTTAAAAGCCACCAGGATTGCCTAGTCAACTTATGGACAGCAGTGGACTTTTCCCAGTTTCCTTCATATTATACCCATTAAAGAAATTCTCACACATGATGTCTTTGACATATTTTTGTCACTTAATTCTAGTAAATATCCTAGGCACAATCATTAGGACACTATAACAGGGAAACTTATTTTACCATAAAAATGAGGATTTAAGTGAACGTCTTACACCTGCCTGGTGCTCTGTTCATGGCCACCATGGTTAGCCTCAGTCTCATTTGACAGACTCTCCAGGAACATGGTGTCACCAGTGAGCCACCTTAGTCAATGGTTATAAAAGTAAAGAACTTCGTAAATCCTGGTTGTTTATCAAGTAAGTGTACATTTAAGTGTGAAGCTTAGGTTTTAATAGTCATTTAGTACAGAGACAAACATGATCCAAAGATACAGTAAAATCTCAACACATAGATACTCTTAAGAAAAGATGTAGATAGAAATACATAGAGAGCCAGATGTGGTGATGCACACCTTTAATCCCAGCACTCAGGAGGCAGAGGTAGGAGGATCACCATGAGTTCGAGACCAGAATGAGATTACAGAGTGAGTGCAAGGTCAGCCTGGGCTAGAACAAAACCCTACCTCAAAAAAAAAAAATACATACAGAACAAGCCTGTCCTGAGCAATCATGTATTATAGTCTGTGATTTTCATTTCCACATATTAAATCATTTCATACTTTTTGACATTAGGATCAATGCCCCTATGGTAGTAAAATTTTTCATTCAAAATAATGACACCAGATTCCAAAGAGTCAAAACTTTTAAAAAAATCACTTTTCTCTGGGACTACTAATAAATATAAATAAATGTAGCTATGAGTTTGACAGAAATGATCAGGCCCATCAAATAGTCAGTTTATTCCATTTAATCTTCACCTCCATGAACAAACTCTATAGTATGATTTGTATCTTATAAAAGAGAAATGTAAGACTTAGAAGACATGGGAAGTTTGCCAAGGAATACCAAGATAGATACCTCGAAATCCTTGGACTTCTAGTTGAAATCAGTGATTCGGAAACTTTTTCTAATCTTGACCCTTATTTGGTATGTAAAATAGGTACACAATTCATTTACTGATAATAAATCATAAAGAACTTTCAAATACTGTGTTCAAGACTGTAACAGGAAACAAGACCTGTTTCTGCACACATGTGCACAATGTTGACAGATAACTAAACTGCGATTGTGGTGATTCATGCAGTTATGAAGTCAGACTTCAGTTGTAAAGAATCCCAACTCTTCTCTCAAATCAAGGAGGACTGGCCACATGACTGCATGAAATTAATTCCATAATGACTTACCTAATCAAGAAAAAGCCTTGTGCATAAAACCATTAAACTAGATTTCCGAACTGAAATGCTCTTAAAGCATGTCTTTGTAGGGACATAGAATGAACAACGACAAGTCTTCCCATCCAAGTACTGTTTTCAGATCTAGAAGCAACAAGAAAGAAATGAATGAGTGTTTTTGGATCCTTGGTGCATTGTCAGTCCAGCATTGTGGCTGTTAGGGATCCTGTGACAGGATGGGTACCCACTCTATCAAAACAGCTTCACCCACAGCCAGCCACACTACACCTATCCTTTCCTCCTGCTGGGTGTCAGTGGCTTCTCGCCCCAAATCCCTGGGGCCATTAACTGGACTTGTCTTGTAGCTCCCAGTTGGGGTAACACATGGGCCTCCCCAGACTGAACTCTGGCCTGGGTTTAATTGGAAGACCCTGGAATCAACACTAATCCCAAGCCCACCTAACAGAGGGGGATGAATGACCACACTTCAATACTTTCCGACCCATGGAGAAACCCCTCACCGCAAGGTGTGTCTTTCCCACTCTGTGCAATCGAGAAGAAATCCTCAAAATACACATGGCCTTTGAGCTGAGATAATGCCGAACCCCCTGGTGCCGTCTTTCCTCCCTCCTTCCTGGGGTCTGGCTGCGCTCCCCACATCTCCCTCCACATCTGGGCTCCCCTGTCTCCTGGGCGGTAGCTTTCATGAAAGCACTTGGCTGTCATTTAAAGCCTGCCCTCTTCAACCTCTGCATTTGGCTCCAGGTCCACGGGCGCAGTTTACCTTCAGAAGAGGCTCTAAACAACGAAGTGAGAACTGGTAACCTTCTCTCTCGGGCTTTTTTGTGGAGCCCGAGGGTCATTGCGAGCAGGCCTGGGGAGGCTTTTTCCACTAATGGTGAACTAAATGATGCATTAAATTGGGCGCAGGCCGCCTTCAGGTGAAGATGAAAAGATCCGGCTGCTCCAGGAGAGACGGTTTCCTCCAGGGTGTTCCGGCTGCACTTTTCTTTCCACTTGAAATAGCCCAGGTGAAAGGGCTTTGCGAGCGTCACCCACGAACCAGCCCAGCGGCCCCGCACTTTCTGCTCCCAGAAAAGAAGGAAGAAGGTGCGCAGAAAGGATTTTTCAGCTTTCAGTTGTTCCTTTCTTTCTCCCTCCCCCTTTGGGAAAACAAACACAAGGAAAGCACCATTTATTTTACCAAACCTCAAAAGTCACCAAATCAGGTCTCCAGGTTAGCTTCTAGGCCTCCCAGTAATGTCTGATTATAATTCCAATCAGGTCTGTTTTGCAAGAATGAGTTAGGTATGTCTGTGTCTGCCATAGTGATTTTATAAAGACAGTCACTTACTGTGTACATCAGTGGAGGACTGAGGGAAGACTTTCAGAAGATGTGGGACTCGGACTTTCCAAAAGGTCAAAGGGCGAATAATGTCACAATAAAGGGCAGGGGATATGGGCCTCAAGGTTATGGGAGAAAAGCTGCTATTTGATCAGAGTGCAAATTGCTCTAAGGTTTGGCTTTCAATCACAGCAGAATAAGACCATTGTGTTTTACTAGCTGCTCTGTGCACCAACTAAAATAGAATAGTGTGCTTACTTTTTATCACTTTCTTTGTATGTGGTACGAAAAAATGGAAAAGCTATATATCTATTTTGGAGATAGCTTCCTATCAGGAGAGCTTCAGATATAAAGAATACTGATAGAATGCAGTTTTTGTTCTTATTTTTTTAAGTTTTATTTTTAAGGAATTTTTTTGTAGATTCTTGCTATGTGACCCAGGTCTGTCTTTAACTTGTCTGTGTAGCCCATGCTGACCTCAAACTCTCAATTCTCCTGCCTCCACCTCCTAAGTTATAGTCACATTCTACCCCAACCTGCTGGAATGCTTGTAAAAATTATTGCTTGAATATTTTCTCTAAAAGATAAAGGGTAGTGCTGTAGAACCATAGAAATGGATAACGTGAATATTGGATATTATAACCTTACGTATTTCTGCAGGTCAATGAATCTGCAGGAGGGTTTAAATGCAGGTGTCTCTATACCTCTAGCTTATGCAGCTGCCACAAAAACTTAAGAGCAATAAACCCCCCAAACTAGTGTAGGACATTGCCTGGCATGCCTTCAGCATTCCGCCAACAGCACCAGCACACACACACACACACACACACACACACACACACACACACACACACACACAGTTACAGCAGCCTCCTCACTTGACCACATTGCACATTCACAGACACTAAACCCAGCCAGTAAGCAGCTGACAAGATGGTTCATCTTCAAGGCAATTGCTTGCAAGCCCCATGACCTGAGTTCAATCCTCTCTAGCACTCAGGTAAAGCCAGTTGCAAAGTGGTGAACATCTGTAATCTCAAGGTGCCAGTGCCAATGGGGTGGAGCCAGGAGGAGAGGAAGCTTGCATGCTGCACCTGCTGCAGCATCACGAGGAAGACTCTGCAGCAAAATCAGGTGGAAGGAGAGGACAGACACACCTAGGCTGTCCTCTGACCCGCACACATGCAGGGCAGCACATACGTGGCCATATACACATACACACAGATTCATGAAAATAAAGTAGGAAGTATTGTTGTAGTAAAGCAGCCAGCCAGGAGCCCAGCAGCTGGTGCACCAGTACCAAGTAGAAACAACAGAAAAACGGACAAAGAAGCTCTACAGAAGGGAAGAAAGAGCTTCAAGGCACGTTACTTAGTGGTGTGGAGTGAGGAGAGAATTCTTAGACGACATCAGGGAGGAGCACAGTGGGGTTAGTGGTAGAACATGGACTTAAAGAAGAGGCAGCCTGCCGCTGGGGTCTGCCAGATGTGGTTACTCCCTGGTCAGAGCCTATCTCTCCCACCCCGTTTATGCAAATAGACAGCATAGCTGGAAAGAGGGTGTGTGGTCATGTGACAGGAAGCGAGGTCTTCACTTTGCCCTGGGATGTCACCATGTTCCCTGCCTGGTTTGCAGACTATGTCATTTGCCTAGTTTTTCTTTTTAGAAATGACTCACAAATGCATATTATTTTACCTTATATAAATTGCTCTCTATAAAACCCAAGGAGAAAAAAGTTCTCGGAGCCATATTAGAAACAACACACATCTGTTTTTAATAAGTGAAGAAGTATAATAAAACCTTTACTTAGGAAGAATATTCAGTTTTATCGTGAAGAAAAATTGTATCCATCTGGTCCCAAGAGAGCTGGTTTTTGCATTAAGGGGTATTTGTTGGTTCGGTGATTGAAGAGTGGGAGTGAGGAAAAGGGGGAAGTTGTTAGATCCAACACTTAGCGTTAAGTGGAGTTAGTTTCTAAAAATGTAGCATCCAGAAACTGGTGAGTAATCCTCCTTCGTGGTGCGAGATTATGTCACCAAATCTGCTGAGCCAATGCACAATAAAATTAATCCTCATTCTGCAAATGCCGGTGATATGGCCTCACAGATGTGCTGAGACAGAAGTGTTCATGCCAGGCAGAGTTCACAAGCCACAGACCTCGGAAGTGGATGAACTTCTGGTCCACACATCACTCCAAACCTACTCTACCTGAGGCGAGGATGAGGAGGCTGAAGAGGCATTTTGATTTCCCTTCTATTTCTTTCCTCTCCCTAGAGTCCTGATGCACATTTCTGCACAGAATCTTTATATTTCCAGCCAACATGGTCACATACTGGTTGTGTAGCCAGCACAGGGTGAGGAGGGAGGTAAGGGGAAGGAGTAGATAAGGGCAAGAGCTGATCTTCGGTGGCGTGTGTGCTATGTGATTTTGACCTTCTAATACTCACCTGGAGTTGGTTCTTCACATCCAGCCTCAGACTTGACAATAAGCACGACGGCCAGATGACAGAGCTTTACCTGGGACTCTCAAACTCTGTCCATTTCACCATACTCACCCAATCATTAAATGTCATACTTAAATTCTTCTTCTTCATAATGATCCCTATTGGCTTCCAAAAAGGAGGCACCAGGTGCAGGGACTATAGACTCATTAATTTAATGTCATAGCTCTGTCAATAGTTAACTCAAAAGTCTCCTAGTCCACAATGGCTTTCCATGGCTCTAATGTAGTATCTATGGCTACCTACCATTCAAAATGTGTGCACAGGCCCATGGAGTTAATACCCAGCACTCCTCAAGACTCCTGGAGAGCAATACTGACTGGTCATGTATTAGGAAAGTCCCTGTCCTAGCTGGTGAAGGCAAGATCCAGGGAGGATTGGATCACTGCCACAAAAACAGGTGGCAAACGACAAACATCCACTGTGGTAACTTTGTCCAGTATAGAAATTTTTTTAACATTCACCTTCAATGAGAAGGTGAAGCTCTCTTGGTAACCCAGATAGGCATCACATACAAGCCCATTATATAAATGAACTAGGTAAGACCCACTATGTGAATAGAGCTTGGCAGTTATTTAAACCGAATTTTCAGAGAACACTCACCAAAACTTAGGATGCCACCTGTGTAATTTCAGCATTGAACATGAACCCTGTGTAGCTGTTACTTTCTCATTTGTGGAACTAAACACCTAACCAGAAGCTTCTTATGGAAGGAGATGATTTATTTCTGGTTTGTAATGTTGAGGGGAAGCTTAACCATGGCAGAGAAAGTACAGCAGGAGCAGACAGCCAGGCATTCACATCAGCAGAGAGGAAGGAGAGAGAATGAGTTGGCTCTATACCAGTGGGGCTGGACTAATAAAATCCCAAGGCCCACCCCCAGTGACACACCTCCTTCATTAAGGCTCCACTTCCTAAAAGTTCCACCAGCTGGGATTTAAGCACAAGGCTTAATCATAAACACATGAGGCTATAGAAGGTCTCTATAGAGATGGATACTTCTTTTGTGGTGCTAATGACAAAACCCATGGCCTTGTGCAAGCTAAGCAATGACTCTATCACCGATTTATAACCCCAGCCCACTTGACACATTTTTAAAGGTCAAAAGTGAAATCAGGAATCAGATGTCTTCCCACCTCATTTTGCCTACTCTGCATCCCTTGCAAATATCTTTCCTTTTTTCTTTTTTGCCATTGCCCTCCTCTCAAGCTCTGGAGGTGGGGGAGAACATTTACCTGACTTCCTAGCACATCCCTAGCACCCAATGCCCCTCACACAGTGTTCACTAAATTACATCATTCTTTAAATCATTTCAACTAAATACAACTAGTTATTGAATGTTAATTCTCTGCCTGGAAGGGCACTTTTGGGAATCTACAGGGAATGTAAGCTTAATGTTTTTGTTAACCCATATACTTTTCATAGGTTTTTCTCCCAAATACTCACTGTTAGTAGGATCTATGTGGAGAAAACAACAGGCGGGAAGGGCATCACGTCTAGTGGTCATTTAACCAGGTTCTCCCAGAGCCAATTGGTACATTGTCTCTTTGGGCAGGAAGTGACTGTTGTTATGAGCCTCATGCATTTCGCCATCATTCTCTCATCTAAAAAGAAAACTCACAAGTTTTACTTAACAACTATACTGCTATAAAGATCAATGGAAGCCATGCCAATTCAATATTCTATAGTCAATATTATTAAATTCAGTTGTATTGTCTTAAATGAAATTAAAGTTAAAACATTAAAAGTGTCATAGGTCCCTAGGGTACTGTACCTACAATGGCCCCTGCTTTGGCGCCACTTGTGTGGGACATTTCTCAACCACATCAGAACCTTCCACTCCCTCCTTTTCTGTTGGGGATGACATTTCGGAACAAGGCTCCAACTGATTCAACTTCTCTGTTTGTGATCCTCGCTCAGGCTCAGGACACCTCTCCTCTGATCTGACATAAGAATAATGCCAAGACCGAAGGGAGAAAATCCCCTCCTACATTCACCCCAGCTCCAAATCATGCTGACTCACCCCTTTCCTGTTGCTAAGACTCCCCAACACACCAGAGCCCTCCTCTTGTTTATGTAAGACCCCAATTAAGCCAGAAATAGAATTTAGCACTGCAAACATTGTTTTAAAAAATGCTAAGACATTTAGAGCAGTGCTCCCATTCATTATTCTCTGTTGAAACCTAATATTAGTAACAGCATGTACCAAAGACCTGGACCATGAATTAAGAATGAAGTAGTTGTACTGGAAAATATGTGAGCACCTAGTTACTTTATTTGGCAGGCACCCGTGGGGATGTGAGCTCACTCTGCCTTACACAGCACTTTCCATGATCATTTTTGCAGAATAAACCTGGGGATCAGTTATTTCCGAGGGATTTCCTGCAGGGGAGAAGATAACTGAGCATTCATCTCCCACCCCCTCTCAGCTGCCCTGTAACAGGCACAGTCCAGGAAATGCTTTGCCCCAAACCACTTCTTCCTGACACCTTGCCTTTTCATAGCTTTTAGTTCTAGATTTTAAAAATATTGTGTGTGTTTGTGTGTGGTGTGTGTGTGTGTGTGTGTGTGTGTGTGTGTGTGTGTGTGTGTGTCTGTGCCAAGGTCTCTTGCCACTGCAAACAAATACCAGTTTGCACCACTTTTTGCATCTGGCTTTACATGGGCGCAGGGGAATCAAACCTGGGCTGGCAGGCTTTGCAAGTGCCTTTAACCATGAAACCATCTCCCAGTCCTACTTATAGATATTTTAATGTGTACTATCAAGTATTTCTAGATTGAATTTACTCCAGTGAAGGATTAAAGATTCCTTAGAGGCAAAGAATTGCTCCTTGACCCACCTAGATGCATGGGAGAACAGAGGCCACAGGTTCCACCAGACATCATCAGTACATCTAGCTCGATAGATGGCACATGATATGTACATGATCTTGAGCAGATCATCTGGCTTCTCTGAACCTCAGTGTGTCCATGTGTGAAGTCACCTCTCTGAGTCCCCATAAGGATGGAGGTGAATGTGACCTAGCGGCTGTTAGCATTCAATCTGTCGTTCCCCATCACCCATCGTCTTTGTATCACAGCAATGTAGCATAATCGCTAATACACACTAATGCTTGTTGTACAAACCACCGACTATTTTCCACATGTAATCCTTTCCTCTACAAAGAAAGCCCAATCGTTTTCCTTGGCATGGTTTTTAACAAAATCACTTTTTACCTTTCACCGGAATTTCCTCCTTCTTTGCTTTCTGATGGCATCTTTGAACACCTGATAACAACTCATGGGTGGCTTTCCTCTGGTGGGTTTTGCTCTCAAGAGAGCCATAATGTTCCCAGCACTTACTGTGGCAATCAAGAGCCGTGTAAAGCAGAGGTGTGTCACTACACCTTTAAGGGTGAACCAGTTCATTTCTTACACCACGACTCCCTCACCTGACCCCTAAGCCTGGGTTTCTTGTGGCTTCCAGCACATGTAAAAAAAAGAAAAAGAAAAAGAAAAATGCCTTTCTCCACCTGCACAGAACAAGTCGTTACTGCATCACTCCCCTTGCCCCTGAAACCTTAGCAAGGAGATAGGGTTGCACATGTCGGAACACAGCATTTCAGCTCCATGTTAGGGAGCTGCAGCCAATGGGCCTCACAAACACAGCTTTGGGGTTTTGTAAATTTAGAAGTGACATGATGTGTATTCACCAAACCAACCCCACAAACACTGTTCCCGAAACACACAAACAATATGAGGGGAAACGAGCAGGTTAGAATGCTCGCTGCTGATGACAATGAATTCCCAGGCCAGGCCTGGGTTTTGTCTGGGTTTGATTTTTACCTGTTGCATAACCGAGCGCAGCATGCGGCGCAGGAAATCACTCTGCCCATGCACCTGCACTGCAAACCCACATCAACGACTTGGCCTCGGCCGTCAATCTGTGAGACCAAAAGCTAAGCCCGAAAGCAAACTGAAATCAAATACGAAAATTGCACAGCAGCCGTGGAGGAGTCGGCTATCCTGGGGCCCCTGCTGAAACCCCATCTTTCGGGTAGAATTTCAGACACATTTTGATGTTTTGGTCACCTGACCCAAGCTCTTCAGCCCAATTGGCCCCCAAATTCTCAGACCAAGTAATGATGTAACCAGAGTGTGTGGGAACCGGGAAGACGAGCCAGATACCATTTTTCCCAGTCGTTTATTAGACTTGTCTACTAATTCTGCTTGTTCCTCCGTTTGACTGCTGGTTATCAGGAAATTTGAACTTCCTAAAGAACATAATGACTTTATCTATACGTATCTAAGGCAGAATTCAGTCACATTTATGTAAAACTAAACCGCAACAACAGAAAACAGTAATTTATGGAATTTAATTAGTTATATTTGAGTTTAAAAGCAGATACATTTTAATGTGCCTGCATTTTTTGCTTTTCTGTACTCTTTCGTGAATTATTCTTTATAAGACCACTTCCAATATCAGCATCAGGTGACCTTAAAAATTCTCTAGATAAATGTGCTGTTTGGCCATATTTATCTAATCCTTTTCTGAATCGCAAAGAGTTCCTGTCCAAACAGAATAAATGTTTAGACTCATGCCATTTGTCACTATGGGAACTTTTGGCCTTTAAAATGCTGACGCTGTCTCAGAGGCAACCAAGAGGAGAAATCGTCCTTGTTAAACAAGAATCAGCAGAACCAGTTTGGCAAACTCCAGGTAGAACCAAGCCTCACAGGACAGTGCCTGGGGACAGAAAGCATGTGCTGTTCCCCCAGGATGGCGGCATGAAAGGAAAACAGGAGCAGATTCAGGTTTCATGACCAAAACAGGAGACATAATGGCTCCAGAAAAAAAAAAAAGATTTTTTCCTAAATTTCCTGTAGCACCACTAAAGAAGGTGCTCACTTAACTTCTAACATGCACCGTAATAGCTGATGTGTTGGCATGAATGTGTAAAAGTTTTCTCATCTCTTGAAGATTTTCCTGTAGTTGTACCCAAAAAGCTTTAACTATGGTTTGAGGACAGACAGAAAAATGGGATAAGCCTGCAAACGGAATGTTATGGTTGGACTTGGTAATAAACTCTGTGTGATTTTTTAAAATAATTAATTGTTCTATTGTGGTGGCTTTCACACTCATGGAAAGTATTTCACATTCTCAAAATACTACATCTAATTCTGAAGCCCAACTTTAGGGGGGGAAATCCCAAACAATTCATTTTTTTTTAATCATTTCCCTTGCTAGAGTGCATAATCATGACAAACACACACACACACAGACACACACACACAGATATGGTATCTGATATCTACTTTAACCTACTAGGGACTATATCAAACATTAATGGGAATTAGTGTTAGAACTGGTGTAAACAGCAATTGATCTGCTGACAGTACCCACTCACATTTCCATATGTTAGGCGTGAAACAGTAAGAAGTGAGATAGTCCGGGAGATGGTGTTCTGTACTGAAGAGGATTTTGTTGGTGAGAAGTAAACACACGTTGGATTTATTTATTTCATGACACCATTTTACATACACACCTAACCAACTGTTCTTAAGTAGCTCATCTAGAGAAAAGTCCATCTTAAGATATGCAGTGCCACTATGTAAAGCTTCTAAAACATAGACCAAGAAGAAGAAGAAGGAGATTTAGTACCTCCAGGTGCACTGTACTTCTTGGCAGAAAAAAGCTAATTCCAGGTGTGTAATCTCCTAAAGAAATCTGTTGTGAGAACTGGATAAAAGTATCCCATTATAAAAATAGACATTCACCTATGAACAAAGTGCCAGGTCTGCTAGGAGAGAGAACTCCACTTCATGCAGAAGTTACTGCACAAAAGTGAAACTCCCTGTTACTTATGTAAACATTACTGGGTTTTGGGCATCATTTCAAAAGAGGTAGAACTGAACATGTAGGAACATATAGGAATGACATACTCATGGTGGGAGGTTTGGGGTGGGGTCCTAGTGCCAAGCCAGACTTTAATATACAGACAAAAGGAAGAAAGAAGATGCATTTTATAGGTTACAGATTTTTTTTCTTCCTTTTTTTTAAAAGAAGGCAGACCAACCAAATAACTCAATCAACAACCACAAAACCGAGATGTGCCACACAGTGGAAAATATTCTAACAGCTTAAATAACAAGAGGCCCCCGGCAGGAGTGGGAATGCGGGTGGGAGGGGGCGGAGAAGGAGTCCCACATTATGGAATATTTAATCGCTGTAATTCAATGCACATTTATTAATTGAGCTTCTTTTTAAGAGGGACTTATTTATGACAGGTTTGTGAACAATATAGCATGTACAGAGCCCTCCAGTTCTCCCATGGCTTGTTTTGATTTCCATATGTTCCGATGAAACCAGCATCACATGGAAGAGTACTCCTCGGAGCTCTTGAAGTGTTTGCCAGTGCTGTCGCCCTCGGGAGTTGTTACCACCAGATTAATATCCTGTGGGTCACTTCATTAAAAAAAATAAACCACATTATAGAAGCATTATGTGATTAGATGTACTGCTTTTACAAGGCACTTGGGGTGTGTCCTTTGCATCTGGTTTAGAAAGACTGGTGGCGCGAATGCATCTAGACCTCCAACCTGGAGTCTCCAAGAGGCCAAAGGCAGTAAGACAGACAACCACAAATGTGCTCTCCACCCATGCCTTGCAAACAAGACCGACCAGGAGCAACTGGCTTAGGAAGAAGAAACAGGCCAGAGCAGCTGGCTGGGAAGGGAAGTGTTAGCCTATTTCTCATCAGGTCTGCTCTTCACCAGACTCTCACAGTAAGTTCAGAATCCTAGGAGGCTCCAGTGGTGCAACCTGGTACCAAAACAGAAACATGCTATTTCCTTACCCAAACCAAGTCCTTCCAATCAGAAAGGATTTGCACTAGAAATTTTCCTTGTTAAGCATTTTCCAATCTGGCTTTTGGGAAGACTCCCCTCACCACCACCATCAGAAGTATGTTTAATGTATGTGTGTATACGTATGTACATGTGTGAAGATAGCCTCAGGTGTCATTCTACTGGAATTCTGTCCATCTCTTTTCAAGCAGGGTCACTAACCTGGAGATTTCCAACTTAACTGGCTAGCCAATGAGTTCTAGGATCCTCCTGTCTTAGTGGCCTCAGTGCCAGGATTACAAGCACGTGCCACTGTATCTGGCTTGTTACATGGATTCTGGGGATCTAACCCTGGTCTTTGTGTTTGTACAGCAAGTATTTTACTGACTGAGCCATCCTCCCAGCCCACAGAAAGTGGGTTTTTTTGAGGGAATAAGAAAGACTTGGCCATGGACCCCAAGAACAACTTGGAAGAAAACGTCCAGTATTTCTTGCAGGAAAAAGATGCAAGATTTCAGATGTCATCAAGTACAGTGTCTCCAGACAAAATAGAAACATCATTTGTCATATGGTCCACTGTTGCAAATCCATAAGAAATAATATCATGATTTTTTAAAAATATGTTTTTTATTTATTTGCAAGCCGAGAGAGATAGAGAAAAGAGAGAGACAGAGAGAGAATAGGTGTTCCAGGGCCTCAGGCCACTTCATACCAACTTCAGATGCATGCACAGCTTTATGCATCTGGCTTTATGTGGGTACTGGGGAATTGAACTCGGGTTAAGGCTTTGCAGGCAAGTGCCTTAACCACTGAGCCATCTCTCCAGCCCCTAATATCATGACATTGAAGATAAAAATTGCAGACTTCTACCAGTTCCGGCCCAAAGAGGACACAGGCTGTTGTCAGAAGGAGTGGGGGAGCCTCAGGGGGGGATAGGTGGGGACACTGGAGGTAGAACAATCTATGTAGGAGGAAGACTATAGTTATCTAAGCTGACATCCACAAGCAAATGCAAATGATGGTTCCCTGGACTAGGAAAAGTCTACCTTCACAAATACTGCAAGTGGATATGCTTGTTTTAAAAATAAATCATTTTGTCCAGTCGTTTATAGTAACGATGGCTATGTTCTTGGAATAGTTGTACACCATCACTATAAATTGCACTGATGAGTTATGAGCCACCTCTCAAAGAATAGAAGAAAACTATTTTTCAGGACTTGAAAGCAGAGAGGAGCAACAGGGATGATGTTCTGCACTATCACCATTCTTTGAGGTCCCCAAAGCATAAAATTCACAATAGCTAGAAAATGCCCCCCCACCCAGTATTTATTCCCCAGAGGAAGTGGAGGCTGAGTGATGAGAGGCACATCCAGGGGTGGCTTTAAAAGCCCTGATCATAGGCTTATTCATATAGGGTTGCCACTCCTTTCTGTCCATCCACAACCATCTAGCCTCGCCCATTATTTTGTTTTTCAATCTGACATGAGAAGGGAAATGTGGAGGTAGGGAAGGGAGGGCTGGGAAGATACGTCATGTTTCTTAAGCCACGTTTCTTAAGCACCATGATTCCTGGTCTCAACAGGATGTGTGAATCTTTTGCTATATTAATTTTTGATGGACTACTACTAATTCACAAGAGCTTAGTAATTACTGAAATGAATTCCAGTTTCTCATACTTATAACCTTCAGCTAAGAAATGGACACCATTTCTGATTGGAGCTGATCTAAACGCTGGGGGGCGCTCCCCACTCAGTGGCAGAGCTCTGCGGGGTTCCTTATCTGCAAAACTGTGATATTATCTCGCCCGTCATATACACAAGGTTGTTGAGAACTGAGTTCTTTTTGTATGCAGGCATAAGAATGACTACAAAAATATAAAGTGCCTAAAAAAATCAAAGGTGTGCTGGTGGTGAGGAAGATGACAAAGTGGTAAGAGACAAGGGAGGGGCACAAATTCTGTAGCTAGGAAATTGTGACCCGCTATTTGTCATTTGGGAACTTTAATATTTGTGCACACCCAAAATGAGAGTGATGGTCAAGGTTTATGTGAGGCATGATGGCGATCCTAAAATAAAACTATTTTGAATAGATGATGTATGCTTTTCAAAAGAAAACTCATGCATATTCCTAGATCAGCTAACACTATCAAAAGCTAACAAAGGTGCTGACGATCATGTGCTTCTAGAAGCTACTTTCCCCTGCTTTCTGATGTGAGTCACATCCCCTGAGGGAGGTCTGCTCACCAGCATCTTTAGCCTTCATTCTGACAGAAATACAGTCCTGCTCTATCCAAGTGTGTCATTTCTGTCAAAGAATGATGCAAATGTTCTCCTCAGCATCACTGCTCGGGAGATTTACTTTTGCTCCTCTGGGTCTGCCTCAAGTGGCCATGATTCACAGAATCAGAACAGTACTGAGCCCAGTCACTGCTGCAGTGGAGGGAAGGGCCAGCAGCCTTGCTTAGGAAGGGGCCTGCTGTCATGTGAACCTTTCCTCAGTGATATATACAAATGTTTATTCCCTCCAGATAGGGCACAGAGAGACCAAAGTAAGTCCATCTTGGTAAAGCAATAAGTTTATTTGGCTTATTTACAGACTTGTGGGAGACCCCCCCAAAGAGCAGCATCACCAGAAAGTCCTACCAGTGCTGGTGACAATTTTCCCGTAACTGCATGGAGTCACTCCTTCAGCTAACTTTCCCTCCTCACCCTAGCACCTCCTGAGAACATGTGCACACACACACATCTAACCTACAGTGAGCACTAGAAGCACGCTATCTAAAGAAACTCTGCTTTTCCTAGGATGCAGATAAGGATTGAACAATGCAGTAACAATTTCCCTCTGTCACACAAGCAACTGCCAATCAAAACGCTTTCTCAACAGAGGTGTGTGCAGGCCTCCATCCCTCCCACCACTCTCTATGGCTAAGGCAGAGTATACCAATTCTGCAAAGGTCCATGCTTGTATTAAGTTGGCTGAGTGCAAACCTGCTTAGGTTACTGAAGCTGCCCACAGAGCTTTTCCTGGTAAGACATTTGAGGAAGAAGAGCTAGGCTAGAATTAGATGCAAGGGTATCTCTAGGGACTATTCTAAGAATGACAGTGTCATGTACCCTGCCTTAGAGACTAGACACCCAAAACAAGGCTAAGGCACAAAGAGCGATGTCGTCCACCCAAGCATGGGGGGTTTTAACATTCTGGATGGATTTACTTCATCCTGTTTTCAGTCAACCCAGAGCCAAGTACATTTTTGCTCACCTTCGGCAACCCATTCGGCATCTCATGACACTCAGAATCCTGCTTCCCACCGTGTGTCCATTATATTCCTGCCCATAGTGACGATGTTCAGTTCTCAAAAAGGTCAAGTATGTGCTTTGAAAGTCAGGACCCTGCCAAGGCTTGCGAACCATACAAATGCAGCCCAAACCCCAAACTCACAGTAACTGATTAAAAAAAAAAAAATTTTCAAGTTGTTTTACTTGCAAAAAGTGCAGACCAGAAGAGGAAGGAACTTCTAAAAGAACTCAAATTGTATTTGAGGATGCAACTCACTATGATATACATAATATGGAGGTTTAATATTTTTAAATTTTAATTTATATCTAACAGCTTATATTCTTTTTATCTTCTCACTCTTGCTCCCATTACCCTGGGGGCCCTCCTCATTGGGGTTATGCTATTCACTGTGGGGTTTAATATTATTTTAACACTAGTCTTTAGGATTCCATTTGTGAAAACATAAACACATATGTTGGTGAACATTTTCCTCTTCTTCTTGTTCCCACACTCTTTCTCATTTTTGTGGCTTGAGATATTTCCCTTTGTCTCTCAGATCTAGACTTCTACTTAATAAGTACCAATAAAGATTGTACGTTAGCCTTAAACAGTGGCAGCATTCCCCACCTGCTAATTGCTTTATTTGTACTTACTCTTTCCGCCCTCTCGTCAACAGGAGCTTTAGAATAAAGGCACTGAAGTAGAGCGCAATGGAGGGAACAGGAGCCAGCCCAGTGAATGCTTCTGTAATTACACAGTAGCCTCGAGTAGCTCTTCTCAAATCAAATTATGAGCCTGGATTACCTAAAACTCTCAGGGCACAGCCCGGGTTTTCATTTGTCTGGGGGTTACTGTGGGCAAGCAGCCTGCTTTCCTCTTGCATTATTCTCTGCCCTGATCATCAAAGCCTCATTTCCCTGCTGTTCTCCCCAAGCACACACCCCGAGGAGAGGGTTCTGTTCTCACAGGGCTTGCCTGACCCCATGGATTTCTAATCACTTCTTTTTAAAATTTTTACAGAAACAAAATGAAACTTCTTCCGTGTTTATAGCCACCTCTGTCATTTGCATGTCATAGATTACTCCCAGCTGAGTTTATTCACAATTCTTTGGCAAATATTTATACCTTGTCAATGTCCCAACCACCCATAAGCCAACTGGAACAAGAGTCAACAGACGTACCAGTGTTTGGATCATTATTTGAACACCTGACTGTCCCCTCAGAAGTGTACACTGCTCTGAAAATTACATAGAAATAAGAGGACCGTCTCAAGGGCGGGACATCTGGAAAAGGGGCTCAGCTCTGATGCTGGCTGTGGGGCCCCGTAACACCCCTTGAAACTCTCATTCTTTCCATCCCTCAGCTAAGGAGAGTGAGCATCTGTAAGATTCCTCCTCAAAGAGGGTGGTCTTGTGAATTCTTAGTGCTACATTGAACACGGTACCTGCATGAGAGTTAGGGTAACAATCAAAAAGACCACGGGATTTCAATTTTCATGGCTAATAGCTAAGCAAAGAAAAATATCAAAGTATTCCAAATGTTTATTATATCAATTTGGGATAGCCTGGGAAGATAGTTCAGTTGGTAAGGTGCTTACCTCACAAGCCTGAGTTTGATTCCCAGAACCCACATCAAAAAGCCAGAGCTGGTGGCACACCTGGGGCTTGCTGGGAAGCCAGTCTAGCCAACTTGGTGAGCTCCAGGTCAATCAAAGATGGTCACTTTAAGTTAGTGAAGCTTCTCTTTTCAGATGGCTTTCGATGGCAGTGACCACTGGGAAGACTCACACTCATCCAAGGGCTGAAAAGAAGTGACAGTAAAGTGTTCATTGCTAAGTGAGACATCTCTATCACACCCTCCAAGGCTCAGGAATTATTGCAGAAGAGACGGCAGAAAAAGCACAAGAGCCAAGGGAAGAGGAGTGCTTTAGAATGCTGTCTTCCCGACATTAATGGCCATTGCATTCTCAACCTCACAGTGGCTGATGCCATATAAGATCTGCATAATATAAGGACCAAAACTATGGCATCAAAATAGAAGACATACTTACTTGTAAAGAAGAAGGGGTTCCATGGAGAGGGGAGAGGGACAGGGGATGAAAGAGGGCGGTGGGAAGGGATTATGAACAGGGTACATTGTAAATATGAATGGAGGTTGTCAATAAAAAGTTTAAAAGAAAAAGCTAGGTGGTGTTCCTAAGGAAGAGCACCTTAGGCTGTCCTCTGTCCTACACACAAATACATGTGCACATGCCCCTGCACACCACCAATGCACCCACAGGAACACTCGCACGGGCATGGAAAGATTTGTTATAGCCAACATGCAGTCCAAAAATAACCCAAAGATGGTAGGGTTTCAGATATGTCCAACCTGTGGCCAGTGGTCTGCATGTATCTCAGGAGAGCTATGAATGCAGCCCGACACATTTGTAGGTAGCAACATCATGTCCCAATGTGGAAGGTTGGACACCCGCCAGGTCCTGAGGAAGGAGGGCTGGAGTTCCAATCTCAGCTCTGGCTGGCTTGGAGCAGTGCCGGGTCAGTACACCAGAGCTTCAAAGATCTCTGAAACTGTTTCCAGCTCTAAAATTACAACTCAAGCAGAAATAATGCAAATTGCCACACTCCCATCTGTACCACCCAGTACACTTTATCTTCCTGAGGAAAAATTAGTATCAGTATAAGTACAAAGTAAATGTTATACATTACTCTAAGTTAAGGAACTTTCCATTGTTTCGTAAATACTTAAAATGTGCATGACAATGGAGGAAGATAAAATTACAGTATAACCATGAGAACGTTAAGGGACTTTTCTGATAGTCATTTGAGTGCTAAGTCATATATCCTATGCCCATTCGTTAAGGTAACACATGGACATCATCAAAAAGCCAATGAGAATTTCATTTTCATGGATACTAGCTTAATCTCAAAGTTATACTATACCCAACTAAAAATACTAGTTGTATTTCCATTTTTAAAAAATTATGAGCTTCTCATAATTCTTGTAGTTTTTTTTTTAATCACTCATTGGCTAAAATGTTACAAAATGAATAGAATTTTAAATTGTTTCCATTTGAGAACTAAAGGACTGTGTTAATAATGCAAATTTAATTTAGTTTTCCATATTATTTTTCTTAATTTAAAAATTATAAACACAAGTGCCAGCACCTTCTAAGTACTTCTGTATTTATTTAGAACACAGGCTCCACCCAGAAGGCCATCTTGCCAGAAAGAGACCCATAGGCCAATGTTTAATAGGTGCATGGTGTAGTATCAACAAGGATGTCGTTTGGTGTGGACCCTGTTATCCTTTGTGATGTTTGGGGACTGTGTTAGGTAAGCAGATTACTGAGGAATGTTCACTTCTAAGTACACTTATACACAGTGAGGACAAGAATTTGACTTCTGGTCTTTAAGTCAAACCAGAATTCTTTGTGTCAGCATTTCCTCATAACATTTGCAGAACTTTAAAAGCAACTTTGCAAACTTGAAAAGTTATCAGAACATTATTCTGATTATTCTCATTTGGGGTTTACTCATAACTAGTCTCTCCTTCAATTGTGCTTGAAGCAAACAAGATTTTTTTTTTTACCAAGACTGAATTAAATAGCAGCATTTGTCATTTTCCAAGTGCCAGAGCCCCTCCTACTTATCACATTCATTTGCCATTATTAACACTGCTCTGTTTCTCTCATAAATGGATAGATGTAGATGATGTGTGTATTGATATGTGGCCTATTATATAGATATGTAATGATATCCCTATGATTTCTATTCTACAGACATAAATGTCCACACAGGTAAATAGCATATAAAAAGAAGTATCACTTGGTGTTCAGCCTTTTCTGTGCTTAAGAAAACAACACATCATTGTTTGTCCTTCCATTTCTAGTCAGTAACTTACTCTCAAAACATTTTCCCAAGTAACTCGGTAAAATATTTTTGTTGGAATAACAGTTACACATCCATATTGAAAAACACTGGGTTGCAGTTGTGCTCCCCTCTTCCTGTGGAGGTTCTGGGCCTATCTCCCCATCCATGAAACAGGTATAATGTTGTCTACTTTATAGGTGTTTGGAAGGTTAGATGACTTTATATGTGTAACAAATTTAGAATAATATCTACAACATAAGTAGGAGACCATTAGATAATATTATTACTGGTATACTGAATACTACACATATACATCTGTCATTAAGAAACATTCTTTGCTAAAGATTTTCCAAGATATAAAGCCTTCAAAATGCCTCATCAATCCCCACTGTTGGAGTCAACCTTCTCATTGCTGCTTAGAAAAGAACCCAACCAAAAAGCAGCTTTTGGAGGAATGAGTTTATTTTGGCTTAGGGACTCGAAGGGAAATTCCATGATGGCAGGGAAAATGATGGCATGAGCAGAGGGTGGACATCACCCTTGCCATAGCACTGCAAACAGAAACAGGAAGGTGTACCAAACACTGACAAGGGGATACTGGCTATAACCCCTCATAAACCCACCCCCCCCAACACAGTTCCAGCTAGGTTTCAATACCTAAACTGCCATCAGCTGGGGATCAAGCATTCAGAACACATTCATTTGTGGGGGACACCTGGCTCAAACCATCACACCCACTAAATAGAAAAGTTTTATTGTAATTATTTTCTGAATGTACTCATGAAAAGGAAAATGATCAATTTGGCTATCAACAGGCCAACTTTTGACAGAGGAAACACTCTGCCCAGTGGGTAAGACATCAGTTTCAGGCAGGTTGCATTTGACTAAGGGATTGAATAGCATGTTTAATTTTTAGTAAGAACTAGAATGACTAATGGTTATAATACTGAACAGGGTTTTATGGAGGCGTTTTCAATTATACCTAGACTTGAATGTGTGGCTCTGCCTCATAGCACCTCTGTAGGATTTGATATCACAAAGCCTCAGTTTCCTAATACGGGAAATAGAAGAGTAATACTAACCACCTAGAGAAGTGAAACTAAAGCCCCTGGAGAGTGCTACCCACAAACACCAGCTCTCCAGACCTTCTGTCTCTTTAATTATCACATAAGAATGGCTCTCACAAGGACCAGACACTGAGTGAAATCAGACGTTTTTTAACAGAAGTCCCTGAAAATAACTAAGCAGCTCTCATGTAGTACAAAATGAAGAGAATCTTACAACACTCACATGGACCCACTCAGGCCTCCAGCCAGCCCTGATCCTAGGAGTGTATGCGTGCATTTTCCCAAGAGTGCCACAGTCCAGGAAAAAGGCAATCACTGAAAGCCAGGGTTCTAGTTAGTTACTCAGAGATCTTATAGCAATTTCTTCATCAAAAACACAGTGCTGGGGAGATAGCTCAGTCAGCAAAGGGCTTCTCTTGCAAGCTTAAGGACTTGAGTTCAAGCCCAAGTATCCACTTAAAAATGGTGGGCATGGTGATGTGAATTTGGAATCCCAGTGCTTGGGAAGCAGAGACAGGCAAATCCCTGGGGCTTGATGGCCAGACAGTCTAGCCTAATTGGTGAGTTACAGGCCAGCCAGTAAAAAATTCGGTCTCAAAGAAGGTGGATGGAATTCCTGAGGCTAATACCTAAGGTTCTCTAGACTTCACACTCATGTGTGGGCACACTTACAAACACACACACACACACACAGACACACAGTGGTGGTTTGATTCAGGTGTCCCCTATAAACTTATGTATTTTAAATGCTTGATCCCCAGCTGGTGGCAATTTTGGAATTGGGACCTTGTTGGGGGTGTGTCACTCTGGGCAGGCTTCCCCTTGCCAATGTTTGGCTCACCCTCTTGTGGCTGTTTGCCATCTTCTGTGACAGAAGTGATGTCTAGCTTCTGCTCATGCCATCATTTTTCCTGCCATCATGGAGGTCCCCTCGAGTCTGTAAATCACAATAAACCCTTTCCTTCTACAAGCTGTTTTGGTTGGGTGCTTTCTGCAACACACACACACACACACACACTTAAAACAAACAACTGATCTCAGATAATTATGGTCCCCAAGGCATATGACAATCCCTCACAACAATATTTCTTAAAGATGGTAGATGGAATGTCCATGCCTTGTGGAGATGAAAGTGCGCCCTCTTATAGTATCTTAGAGATATGGCTTCAAGAGAGCAGGGTCCAAGGCTCGTTACAAGCAGCCACACTCTTTCTGTGGTTATCTTCTTTGAGAAAATCTCTTACTATCAAACCTCCTTCTTGAGGTTTCAAAAGTTTCAATCAAGTGTGCTCTTTAACAGGGCCTGGCTTTTTATACAACTGTTGTATTTACCTTTGCTTTGCTGGGACAAAACACCCTACCAAAAGCAGCCAATGGGAGGTAAAGGTGGATTTCATCTTATAGTCTGAAGGGGAAACGTCACCACAGCAGGGAAAGAATAGCAGAGTAGAGGCTGGCAGAAAGCAACAAGAGAGTGAGCTGACTCTGGTGAGGGGGAGGCTGGTCTATATCATTCCAAAGCCCACCCCAGCAATATACCTTCTCCAGCAAGTCTATCCATCCCAAATTGCCATCAGCTTGAGACCAAGCACTCAAAACACACGAGTCTATGGAGAACAGCTGATTCAAACCACCACAATAACCAACAGTTTATCATGACTTTAACCCAAAAAAAACATGGAATTCCACCCTTTCATCCAACCCTGTAATCTGTGCATATAAATTAGGAGGCAGAGAAACAAGGGTGACAAAAGTTGATTTTTACTTACCTCTGGGCCAAGCCCTTCCCAAAGTGAAAGGAACAACCAAGTCCCTGAGTTATGTAAAAGAGTCATATCATTTGGTGACCAGATTTGGGATTCGGATCCATTTACTTCACTTTCATCCTCTGTGTCTATAACATATGAAGGACACTATACTTTGAGGATTATAAAGATTAAAATGATGCAACATGTAGAGTTCTCAACACAATAACCCCCCAGGGTTGATGGGCAACAAAGGTTTATTTTCTTCACTCTTTAGATATTACAAAATATTAGAGCCACCCTACTTAACTGTCAAAGTTAGTTCAAACTACCCAAAATCTTTCATTTTACGCAGATTTCAAAACTGGATTCATCATATACTAAGCCAGAATATTAATGTTAGTAGGAAAGCTTTGGTTAAGATTTGGGATTTAAAGCAGGCCTCAGTGGCTCAGGTCTGTTGTCTCACCTACTCCGTTGGTTAAGATAGGAGGGTCAAGGCCAGCCTGGGCTACAGAGTGAATTCAAGGCCAATCTGGACAACTCAGTGGGTGCCTGTCTCAAAGTAAAATGTAAAAATGGTCTTGGGGACACAGCTCATTGGTAGAACACTTTACCTGGCATGTGCAAGGCCCTAAATAAAATCCACAGTACCACCAAAAAAAAAGGGGAGGGGGAATAAAGCAGCTAGGGTTATAGCATGATGGTAGAGATCTTGTTTAGCATGGGCGAGGCTCTCAATCCAAACAAAGGAATTAAGGGGCTTGATGAGGCCAGGAGGTTTCGTGCTCACCTAGCACGCATGTAGCCCTGGGTTTAATCCTCAGTACCACATACCACTCAGGAGGTGTAAGCAGGAAGATCTGAAGTTCAAAGTCATCCATAGCTACATAGGAAGCTGATGGCCATCCTATAGGATACATGAGACCTGTCTCAAAATAAAAAATAAAAGAGAAAAGCAGAATTGGTATTAGGTACCTGGAGATATCCAATCAAGTTGAGATGACAAGGTGTTTACCATTCCCTGAGGCAGACCACATCACCTAGGCTTTAGGTGCTCTCCCAGGGGTTTGCACCATTTCTTCTTCTTCACTGACCTCTGGCCTTTTTTTTTCCAGAAAGATCTCCTCTGTGGGATTTGCTACATCAACCTCTTCTCCTGACAGGTAAGAGTCAAGAAGACCCTTGGGGACACTTTGGAGACCTCCTCTGGGTCACAGGGATCACTTCCTTGTCTCCTCCTGTGTGCCCCATGGACCAATTTCTTGTCAGCTATCAGTCCTCCACAAAACCAACTGACAAGCCCGACTCAGTGCTTTGCGTGGAATTCACCACAGCATGGAAGGGCTGGAGACACAGCTTTCAGGTCCATTTCAACTCTACCACGCTGTGATGGGATCCAGCAGGAACCTGCTCCCTCCTCCTGCCTCTTGTCTCTTGTCTCAGGCACTTGCCTCCACTGAGCTGGATTTGGAATACAAACTGAGCGCTGATGTCTCAACTTAAAACTGGAACTTAGAAAAACAACAAGAACAACAAAACCTTTCTGGTCTTAGTTCCTTCCCTGGTGGAGCCTCCAAACCCAAGCTGAGCATGTGAGAGTAATGAGCATACCTTCCACACCTGTTAATTGATTGACAATGTCAATGTTATTCATTCCTTTCTTTTCAAGCACTTGTTCAATGTCTTACCTGTTGCCTGTTTTTCTCCTCCACAGTCGTTTCTCTTCAGCGACAAGCTGAAGGAGAGAAGTCACGTTGTCTGACTCAGTGTGGATAATGGGCTGTAGAGAGATGCTTAAGCGGGGTTTTCAATTGATTGATTAATACAGCTATTGATGGATGGATGGAGGAAAGGGTAAATGCATCACAGCATTCTCCATTTGCTATTACAACAGGCTAAATTTACCCAAGGGGTCTCGCTCTGCCTCTGCCCCGGGAACAAAGCAGCAGAGGTAGGTGAGAGAGAGGGGTCAGGGAAGAGCGGCCCTGCTCACACAATGGGAAGAGCAGCTTGCAGAGGACTCGGTTCCTAATTGCTGCAAAATGTCTTCTGAGGCAAGGTTGTTAGTTTCTATGAATTCTTGGTCATCTTGGAGAGGCACTTTGTACTTCAAGTTAAAGAAGAAAAGCAATAGCAACAACTCCCATACTTTTTCTTAAATCTCATTCTTCTTTGCTTTGAGCCTCAGTAAGTTTAACTCATCTGCCTAAACTGAAAACTTATGTATTCATTTCTTAAACTAGCATCTATACAAGTCTACAAGGGGCTTGCCTTCATATAATTACAAACGTGAAAAAGTCCACAAAACATTTCAATAGTTAAATCGACGGACTGAATTGAGAATGAAATGAAGAATCTTGACACAAAGTTTTATTATTATTATTTTTAATTTGTATCTTGACAAAAGACAGGAGCCAGAGAAGGAAGGACCTCCCACATGGAAACAAGAGACAGATTACAAGGATTCCTGAATTCTGACTAGACATAATGAGCCCTGGAAGGCTCTCTCCTGCTTGGTTCCTGGCGCACAAGGACAACACCCAGCAGGCAGGAGCATTCTCCAGGGAGCTAAGCCCCTAAGATGCCTCCCAAAGGCCCAGCGCTCTCTGCCAACTAAGAAAACATAAACCAGAGTACAATCAATTTTACTTTTAATTTTTAGCTATTTTTTCATTTACTCAGAAAATATTTGCTGAGTGTTTATTGTATGCAAGGCATGGATTCAGGCGTGCAAACATAGCTAGCTAACCAGCTGGTACACAAGTGTTTCTGCGCTCCTGAAACTTACATTCACATTGGTTAGCCCTTGCCTTGCATCTTCCGTTCTTTACACTATTCTATGAGCTATGGAGACACAGGATCTAAGCCAAAGGAAGGCCAAAGCCCCCTGGGTAGGAGCTGGCAAGGGTACACCTGTACCCTCCTTTCAGCCTAAGCTCTGGCATCATACAATGGCTCTGTAATCATTCTAGAAACCTCCAACACATTTCTAGCTGATGGAGACGTGTCACTCTTAGTGATGACTGTGACAATATGCTGTTGTAGAAAATTTCACAAATTAAAATCAGATCATTAATCCTAAACCATACTTTATGAAATATGATTGCAGTATGATACAGTTAAATTAACAAGCATCTGCATGCAAAGGTGGCTGGGAAAATAGCGACACATTGCCTCAGGGCTGTGTGTGAGTGCCTGTGGGTTCAGACGCTCTGCAATGCTTTCTACCTTCTCTATGATGAAAGCGGAAGACTTCTCCCTCCCGCCAAACACTGCACCAAATATTACTCCAATGAAGGTGGATTCCAAACAAAGGGGAGCCAGGTTCCTATCTAGAGAGTCTCCTCGGTGGCCTTAGGAGATAATATTGTTTGCTTTCACCCAAAGTAGAGTTGTGACATATAATACCTGCCAAACTTAGATTTCTTGTTTGGCGAGCAGTAACCTAGCTAGTGTGTGTGTCCACAGTGCTGGGAATCAATCTGAGGCCTTTGGCATGCAGGAGAGTGCTCTACCACTGAGCTATAGCCCCAGCCACCATGTTTTTATTCTGTTTTGTTTGTTGTTTGAAACAAGTTCTCCCTGTGTAGCTGAGACTAGCCTTGAGCTTGGAATCTTCTAGCCCCCACCTCCTTAATGCTGGGATTATGGGTATGTGCCACCATGTCCAATGTCACATGACAATAATATTTAAAACCCTGAATTTAAGAGGGCCATATGAGTAGCATTCAATCATCTATGAATAGTTGGTAATTTTTATGATAGCACTCTGCTGCAGTAAATTACATATTATTTAAAAAGTAATTGAAAAAATGAATCATAATGGTATCAAACATAAGGCCCTTTGATAACATATAAATGATCTCCAACTCAGCCAAGATGGTATCCTCACTAAAGACATCTCTGGATATAGATATAGAACTCTGTGTGTGTATGTATGTGTGTGTGAAGATGACAGATAAATGATAGATAGATAGATAGATAGATAGATAGATAGATAGATAGATAGATGATAGATGTATATATGAAAAGATCATGATAAAAACAAAAACAATGGCTTGGAGTGTATTCTTTTATTTTACTCAATTTCCTCCTTGAACATCACCTTGGAGAAAGTACAGAGACTATTTTCCAGTGCAGGGAAAATAAATGATTGTTTAAACTCCGACAGAATCAGCCTGTTACCAATTGGCAAATATGGTTAATTATCTGCAAAGACTTCAGTCTTGTCACTTTTCAATTTTCTGGTTAGCATTCATAAAAAGGAGCCTACTCTAATTAGCAAAATCATTTGTTTCAGGTCTTTCTATAATGCTCTTGAAAAGGCTTGTTTCTATCCTGTTGCTTCATTTTAAAAGTTGATATAACACCCCAACTCCGCTATGAGAGCTAAGAGCACACACAGCCCAACCCACCTTCTAACCAGGAGAAGTTCTTCCAAGATGACATCATTTTTCAGAGCAGCCAAAGTGACTTGGGCCCCCAGATGGAAAGTCTATTGGACAATGTGAGATTTGCTTCACTCCTGTGAGTTATCAGTTATCTGATGATTAAAAAGATCCTGAATGAGAAGATGTGTATAGCTAATATGGAATCAAAATGATCGCTGCAGATAGAGATAGTTAAAATTAACCATCGGCTTCATTCACTTGGGGGGAAAAATCTCCTGTCAAAAAGAGGGGTTGAGTGTGCCCCTCGTTTCCTTTTGAGCATTTGGGGACCAGAAATAGGAACTTTAATTAATGGAGGAGCCACTGGACCAGAGCTAGGGTCTGGGCCCCAGGCCCAGGTCCCCTCCTGCGCCCTCCCAGCAGTGAGGACAGGCAGCTGAGGAAGGGTCACTGGGAATGGATTTGCAGCCCCTCTTTGAGCGCTCACTCCTGCTGAGAGGAGCTGCGGGCCCTGGACACCTGGTCATTAACATTGCTAATTAGCACCATTAATCAGGACGCTTGCTTTTTCTTGTTGTTGCTGTGTGTCACCCCTCCGAGGAACCAAGTGAATAAGAAGATTGTTTCATTACCTCCACAAGAGGGGGAAAGAAAGCAGTTCCCATCAGCTCCAGATGAGATGGATTAAGGGAAGGTTAGACGACGACAGTGTGAGATGATCTGGGGTGGCGGGGAGGCTGGAGGGGCCAGGAGACCTGAGCGCTCTGCTCAGGGCAAAGCAGTCACCTAGAATTAATGAAATCTTCCGAGACCTAAGTCTCATCACAGAGTGAGAGGCCCGCTCATGTCCAAATTGTTGTGTTTTAAGAGCTTTATTTTCCTTCGGAATTCATATAAGGAATTATCTTTAAGTTATTTTAACTCTGATGCTCAATGGGGTTTAGCTTGGATATTTCCTGCCTCTTCTCATTCTAAATTCATTTGTTCCTTCCGAAAGATTATGAAGTCATTCGAGGTGTGAAGTAGTTAGTGTAAGCACTTTTAGAATATCTTCATTATTTTATCAAACTGGGTAAATTCCAACCAAAGGGCAAAGGGTTAGAAACACACACACACACACACACACACACACACACACACACACACACACACACACACACACACAATTCTACAACTTTTAGAATAAGAATAATAAAAAAGTGGAAATAAAAAAGAAATGAAAGGACTCTTGATTTGCATATAATGACACTGAGAAACATAACATGCCATTAAAATGGAATAAAGGTGTGTGTGAATAAATTGCTTTTCTCCTGTTATTCACATGGCAAAGTGTCCGTTATAGATTCAAAAAGCTGCCTCTCCCCTCCACCCTCTCCCAATAAGGGCGCCTAGGACCAGATAATCCCTAGAGACTGTTCAGGCAATGATTTAGTGTTTCAGGTCTTGGATGAATAAGACCTTCCCCCAGCCACTACCAGTGGCCCTGTCAATCCAAACCTGACTTCCCTGAGGATGTTCTGCAGGGGTATTCCAGAGAACCCTGATAAGTGGCCATAAAATCCAGACCCAGACAAGGAATATGCCCCCCCATTCTTGAGTTACCCTGAATCACAGTGTTCAACCCTCTTCCCATGAAGTACATTTCTCCTCCTCCCCCTTCGGAAAGCTCTTACCATTTCCTTCCTCCCCTTGTCAGGGTTTGAGACTTTTCTCTCCTTTTAGATCCTACCAGTCTTTCTTGCCTTGTCAGCTTCCTTCCTTCCTTCCTTCCTTCCTTCCTTCCTTCCTTCCTTCCTTCCTTCCTTCCTTCCTTCCTTCCTTCCTTCCTTCCTTCCTTCCCCTGCTGGTGATTGATCCGGTGATTTAAACAGTGTGTTTCAGGCCTCTCTTGAGAACCCTGAACCTGGCATGTGGTGTTGGGACTCAGATATGGGTGCATTACTGGGCTCTACTACCTTCTACTACCTTCCTGGGCTCTGCCTCCCCCGCCCCCTTCTTGTTCCTCCTGCCTTTGCTGAGCTTTTTCTACATTCAACCAGGGCTCCATTTTCTGGTGAATCAGTTGGTCTGGACACCTTGTGGTGGGAAAACCTCAACCTTGAGCCAGGCGACTTCCTTTGCAAAGGTGCTTTCTGTGTGACCCCAATGACACTCTCAGGAGACTTGAAGAGATGGGCCACTTGTACACCCATTCTCGCTACCTGATTGGCTTCCAGAGCTTATGGCCCACCACATTCTCCTCAGACCTTCCCTTCATACCCCCTCCACCAGGCAGAGGTCCCAGTCCTCCTTGCCAGGAATCCCACCCCAGACTTTCCCCAGCTCCCCAGCTCCAGTGTCAGGATCCATCCCTAATTGGTTTCTCATCATAACACTTTCATCACAGGGCCATGACAGAATGGCTCCCTCTCCCTCTTTGTCTCTCTCTATCTCTCCTCTCCTCTCTCTCTGATCTTTCACTTGCTCGCTCTCACTGCAACGTGGGCTCAAGAAACATTGACTGGATGAGGCTTTAGTGGAGTTGATTCTTGCCGAGAGAGTCAGGCAGGAGGGCAATGGATTCAGAGCCCCTGAATTAAATCCACCCAAAGCTGAAAGGGTCTCCACAGCACTCTCAGACCCTACTTTGTTAGGAGCTTTTTCTAAGACCACCAAGAGTTACAGGGTCCCTAAGCGAACCTACTTTGCCTAACCTGCCTGTTGCACAGCCCCAAAGCTGCAGCATCCAATGGCTTCAGCCCATTCTTCAGATTCCACTGGCTCTCTTTTGCGCCTCTTTAGCGCCACCTTCAGGATTTCCAACATGACTGCTTTCCCAGACGACTGGGCATCTCTACTCTCTAATACTTCCACTTGGGATAGAAGGGCACCATGTACCCTGTGCTTTATTTCTTGGGTTGTTTTCCCACGTGTCTGTGACCAAGAGCCACATGGCAAGACTGTTCTCTCCCTGGACACTGAGACACTTCTGTCTGCCACACAGAGCCCACGCTTACTGGTCATAACCGTGACTGCCACGTAGATTGTTTCTTCAAGGCACTAGGTGATGCCAATATGGCCTGCCCATCAACTCTGTGGTGTACACCCTCCCCCAGGACACTCACACATTGAAGACCTGTTGGATCTTAGCAGGAGCGAAGAAAAAATGCCACTTTTAAACTCAAACTGCTAGTAGTTGCCCTGACTTAAGGATGTAAGTTTTCTAAGAATAATCATACCTTTGGAAATACAGATTTTAGATTAAAGATTACTTAGCACTATAGATGACATAATGGAGATAACTTTTTGACTTTAAACTGACAGATGACACATTTAAAAGCTGAAAAATCATTGTGTCTTTATAGGGAAGGTGATATATATTGTCTATATTGTTGATATGGTAACATTGCTGAGTACTCATATAAATCAAAAATATCAAACCAGCCCAAGTCCCTCTGTTTATAATATACTAAAATTTTCAAGAAAATGATAGATGTTTCTCTTCCCTTTGATCATGTTGCATATTATTTTATCATATATCTATGGCTGCCCTGTTACCGTCATGTGTTCATGCTATTTTCATGTAGTCTGTCTTTGGATGTTTTTGTTTAAAGACTAGCACACTAAATCTATGTTCATCCGGTGTTTTGATTTTAGAATGTTCACATGTATAAGGATGTATTTTAAGGTGTTGTTAAGTTGTTGGGAACATGTTTACAATGTATTTTAAGTAATTTATTTCTGTGCTTATGGCTTTGAAAGCAAATGTTTTAAGGTTGAACAAAACTGCCAAACTTAAAACCTCCCTTTAAATAACCTTACAGATTACATTGAAAGCTCGAGGATTTGAATGGTTTCTAAATGCTTGCTATAATGACTTAAATCTTCTAACAAATTGATTGAATTGGGTTTATTAATAAAACACAAGACTGTTGAAATCTTTTACCTGTAGTTATAACTGTTAGATGCTGAAGATACAATATGGGTGCTTTCTGTGTTTCAAGTAAAACTTACTGGGTTTTCATTGAAAATGTTTTGCAATTTTATAATGACAACAATAACAATAAAGTTACAGATTAAAAGCATATTTTTAGGACAGAATGCTAAAAAAGAGAAGGACATGCTTTTAGATGAGAAAGAACTTTGTAAGGTGAAAGATTATTTCAAATGGAAACAGGGAGACAAACTTAAAGGTTAAGGGATGTTATAAAAGGGTTATGACAGTTTAAGAAACAGAAGGATCATGTGGTTATAACTAGTGGGTTATTAAATTTCTCAGATCAAAATTTCATGCTTTCTTAAATATGATCTTGATCTTTTAATATTAAAAGCCTATGTTTCAATTACATATAAATGCTAAATTTGTATGTTTTCTCATTGTGTAAAACCTTTATATATGTTTGATGAAACATCCGATTTCTGTTTACAGCAATAAGGATTTTTAAATATTGTTCTGCTTATGTTTTTCCATTGGGTAAACCTGAATTTGTTTGATAGAAAACTTCTTCAAGTAGATAAAGTTGGTCCTTAATTATACAACATGTGATTGTACCCATAATCTCTTATCTTCAAAAAAATGAAGGTCATATCAACAACTGGTAATAATAAATTATAAGACTAACCAAAGTTTTTAACCATTTCAGCCTGACACACTTTCATGAGTTCTTCCTAAATCTAAGAACTCTTTTGATCTCTGTACCAAATAAGTAAAAACTCTGAGTCATCTTCTTATAAGGAACTTTTAAGACTGATAACTTAAAACATTTTTTTAAATTCTTTCATGTTTAAATAATTTTAAATTGTCCAAGATATTTCAAATGTTGCTTTATATATGAAAATAGGGCTAATCTCAGCTTTAATTAATCTGTCAGTGGAAAGAATATTAATTCCCTTAGCTTACTTAAACCAAACCTTCCTATTTACAAGTATTTCAACTAACCCTTATCCAAATTAAGATGCCTTTTTCCTTATTTCAACAGACAACTCTCCTTTTTTCCTCACTTACTACCTGTGATAGTTTGGATGTGATCGTATAACTATATGGCCCCATAGACTCAGGAATTTTATTAAAATTAAACTTGCAACTTCAGCCCCTAGCAGGCAGATCCCCGCTCGAGGAGGCATGTCACTGGGGGTAGATTTTAGAGTGCAGCCCCTAAGGTGTGTTTGGGGGTGGATCTGAATCCAACCCTGCTAGGTATGGAAAGAACAATTTGATCTCTGCGTGTGATCTTGGCGTTTGCTGGCTGTTTAATAGTGTCTCTCTGCATGAATTTATGTAAGTGAGCCAGCTTCTTCTGCCATTGATGGAAAGTCCCCTGAACACTATAAATCTGAAATAAACCCCTTCCTCCTATAAACTGTGTCTGATTGGATGTTTGCCTCAGCAATGAGGAGCTGCAACATAAATTTGGTACCAGGCAAGTGGGGTTGTTACTGCAGTACCTCTGACCAGGTGGAGGTTTTTTGGTTTTTTTTTTTTGTTGTTGTTGTTGTTGTTTTTTGTTTTTATTTGTCTAAGCAAAAAGGAGCTGACTGCAACACTGCTGATGTTAACTACTATTTTTGACCTTAGATATAATACTCCTATAATGTGTTACCTGTAAATGTCATGTCACATACAGAGAAATCATACATGTGTGTACATGTGTGTGTAAATTAATGTGGTCCAGAAGTGTTTTTTTTCCCTAAAAGCTCAGTTAATCATATTTCTCTCCTGAAGCACTGCCTTCCTGCCTCTTCAGCCTCATATGGCAGATCTTAGGAGTAAGCCCTTTAGCAACATGGAACAACTTGCCATTTGCACAGTGTGATGTGATGCTTGTCCAAAAGGGAACCAAATACTGAGGTTCCCAGAAGCCACACCTGTATGACTAGAACTTCAACAACTGACTCCAGCAACTATGGAGAGTTAAATGTCATAGATCCAGAGACAGTTATTTTAGTCTATATTAGCCTTTTAAAAATAACCAGTTTATTTTCTTTTTTTCTGTGCATGACTTGACATCTCTGTGAACAGCTGAGACATCCTTTATTCTGGGTTATAGTTACTCTAGATATACTCCTAGGCATGAAACCTTGCATATTTTCTCTGAGATAAAACTCATTCTCTGATATGCAAGGACTCCCTCACATTTATGGAGATTTTTCTGCTTTCTGATGTCAAGAATATGGATACTCCATTGACAATGCCAATTCTATCCTTAACTCACCCACTTAACATAACACTTTATTTCTGTGGCAATTCCAAATTATTTCAAAATTCCTCCTGTATCTTCTGGCCAGTACCTTTTGTCACCCCTCTAATGACCATTTTGATTCTTACATGTATAGGTCCCTCTTTAATTTGGTTGTTAACCCAATTTATCCAGACCACCATCCAACACGTCACTGGGACTCATGTGGGATAACACCCTCCTGATGCAAGAATACAGATACCAGCCTCTGGATCAGACAGCCCAAGAAGCCTCCTGACCCCACCATGCCCTTCATTCAGTAGGAAGCCGTTGAAAACATGACCATGTTACCCCATTGGTCCATAAGTGCCCCCATCTCCTTTTTCTATAAAGCTATCCTTCTGTTCTTTGTATGTAAACAAACAAAAAAAAAAAAACTGGGAGTGTTAGATTTCCCAAAAGCTGCCTCTTGTGTCCACCCCCTCCCAACAAGTGTGCCCAGAACCAGATAATCCTTATCTACTGTTAAGGAAATGGATTAAGCCTTACTGCTGCTCCAAGGCTCAGATGAGCCATGAGACCTCCTTCCAGCCACTATCTGTGGCCCTGGGTTGGGGCATGGCGATCTAAACTTCACTTCCCTGAAGGAGTTTCTGCAGGTGCTCCAGAGAACCCTAGTAGTCATAAAATCTAGACCCAGAACAAGAAGACTCTCCTCAAATCATGGAGGCTCGAGTCACCTTGAGTCATAGATACTCAACCCCACTTGCCTTACAGTACGGTTTTCCTACCTCCCCTTCCTGAAAACCCTTAAAGTTTCCTTTCTCTTATTACTCAGAGTTTGGGGTTTCCCTCTCATTTGCTTTGGATCTTGCCAGTGTCTCTTGGTATTAAGTAAAACTTTGGCCCATGAAACTGTTTGAGTCCTTTAGTGCAAACTCTAACCCTGAGCATGTTTGTGGGGCCTTTTCTCTTTGAGCCCATAAAGACATCACATGTTTATTGCATGTATTTGAATTTCTGGAAGACATTAGTCTTGGCAACAGGTCACACATCTCAGCATTGCAACCAGATTTTTTTTTTAGTCTAAGAAATATATTGCAAGAATGCTTATGTAGTTAGCAGCTAGTTAGCTGCTATAAATTCATTCATTACTGGTGCTCCTCCATGAGCAGATAGGACATTCTGTGGGAAGCTCTCCCTCCGTTAAAGCAGCAGCTGGCATAGCATCCATTCAGTCTCTGGCTGTTTCTGCCGAGTCTCTTGGTGGGATACAAAATGTGGTTTGCAGTGGCATTAAGTGACCAGGAAGCAGATTGCCTAAGTATTTATTAGTGTGGTGGCCTCCTTTAGACATGTGTAATAAATAGACATTTGCACTTATAATGAGTACCCCTGAACTTTCAAAGCAACATTATTCATTTAATATGTCCTACATTTCAAAACAATAAAAGACTAAACCTGTTTTTTATGTACTAATTTGCTCTGTTTATGAAGAACTCTGAAGTTGTTGGGGGAAGGAAACAACTATGTAAAACTAATCTGGGGAGCATTTCCATGGGGCTGGAAAGCCGGAATATGATTTCTAGGACTCCATGGGAAAGTTGAATGCTCAAGGGGAAATTACACAAAGCACAGCTGAGAAAAAGTTGCATTCTGGCACAGAATCATGCAAATGGGGCACATTCTTCAGTTTTCTCATGACAGATTGCCCCCACCACCAAGCCAAGGCCACAATGCTAATGAGGCAGGCGCATCAATGAGAGGGCCAGGGGCTGCTGAAGGGGAAGAGGGAGTGGGGACCAGAGGAGACGAGGAGGAGATCAGGCTGAAGGGAGGCAAGAAGGCAGAGAGGGAGACAGATTGAAGGGAGGGAGGGAGGGAGAGAAGAAGAGATGGAGGAAGGGATAGAGGGAAAAAGAAAGAAGGAGTGGAGAGGGAAAAAGGAGAGGAGAGAAGAGAAGAGGAAAGAAGAGGAAAAAAATGAAAGAAAAGGAAAAAAAGGAGGGAGACAGATCTATGTTCATTTATGAAGTCATTAAGAAGCCAGACACCTTAGCAGGTAGAGAGTAGACAAAATACTCCTTCGCTACCTTTAAGATTTGAAAGTGTTTAAGGAACAAAATAGAATTGGAGTAAGAAAACATTTTTAAACATTTCTGCCTTTGAGCTAAAAATGAAATTTATGTTGAAAGCTCAACTGCTTTTACCCAGAGAATAGCTTGTGATAGAGTCGAAGGCATGTGTGTGTGTGTGTGTGTGTGTGTGTGTGTGTGTGTGTGTGTAGGGGGTGGGGGAAAAGGGTTATTTATTCATGCCGAAATGAAAATGAAAAGTAACACTCTTTTAGTCCAAACTTATTTTGTGCATGTGGTTAAAGAGTTCTCATTTGGATATTTAAAGAAACCAGTGAGTACATACACTTGAAGTTTATTTAAAGGAAATAAGAAACAGTTTGTGTGTCATTCCAGGTGCATATTAGAACATTAAAAATATACACACAAATTTAGTTTTTAAGAGTATATTTTTTCTGGAGATTAAAAAAATAATTTCTTCCCCAGAGCGCTGCAAGCAGATTTCTGTTTCCTTAGTGACGCAAACCGCTCACCAGCTTCCATCCCCATCTATACACAAATGTAGTAAGTTGTTTCACGTTTTTCCTCCTGGGCTTTAGCACAGTATGCTTCTTAGAAAATTCAAATTAATATCTACTTACTGAATAGTTATTGCATTTAAGACACTTAAAAGTAGTTTATAATGAAACCTTAAAAAAATGGAACACTTAACTCTTAAATGTTAAGTTTTCCAGCCTGAAAGAACAACTCCTTTATCCTAACACCACCATCAAGTTGGTCCTGAGGTGAACTGTGTAGTTTTCTTCCAATGATCCAAAGCTTATTCTGAGCTGGCTCAATTAGAACTATAGTTAAAATACATAATTTTTTCTTCCTATATCTTATTTCACAAGCATAGGTTTTATAAAATGTAGACAGCCAACCCTGTCCCCTACTTGCTAACACTGTCGTTTTAGTATTTGGTTAGGTAAATAAACAACCTACAATGAGAGAAAAATCCTGTGCTTCATTTATATTCTTTGACTCATAAGGACTGCGATCCAACATATCAGTGTGGGTTGATGCTTAAGTCCTTTTTATTGTTTTGCTCTTTTTCCACCAATAGGAGTTGCAAGATTCAGAAATAAAACTGGAAAACAAATCCTGACTCGCTCTATTGTGTATGACAGTTCATATGGTATAGTTTCCAGGACCACCCACAGCTCCGTGAGGGCCTAATGGAAGGTCGGATCAGCTGCAGTACCTAATGACAGCTAGATGCAGTGAGAATGAAGTGTTAGCATTCACAGGATTGTGGGCACAAAACAGACTGTTTGCAATATTTCAAAGATAACCTTGGCATTCATTTGTGTAGCACACTTCTAATCAAGAACGCTACCTATCAAAATTAGCTTTAGATTTTAATTTTGTAGATTAAAGTTAAGATCTATTATATTAAAGGAGCTCTTAACATGCATTCAGACATTTTGTAAATTATACAGTAATGAAAACTGCAAAGCATGGTTCAGAATCTGCCATTTAACAGCATAATTAAGAACATCATTAATTAGTATTTCACTATTGTCCATCACAGAGAGTCCAGAGTATCTGGGGGGAAAAAAGAAAAAAGGAGACCCTACTGCAAAAAAAAGGAAGAAATTAAAAAAAAGAAATAAAAAGAAAACACCTTCCTGCTGGAAAGAAAAATCTCAAAAGCAGAGAACATATTTGAACCCCAAGACATTTGCAGTGAGACAGAGGCTTTGGGCCCTTTGCTGGCCCTCATTTTTTTTCCTGGAAGGGCCATTTCTTTGAATTCTTCTGTTTGTTTATTAAGTCCCACGAGTGACTCCTCAATCTCTGTTCATTTTATATAAAAGTGCTTATGGTAATTAAGTCCTGAATTTAATTTATTTGCTTATTTTTAAATCTTCAAGTAAAAACTTACAATCCAGGAGGATGGATGATATACTTCCATGTTATCTCTGAGTTACATCCCCCCAGTCCTGCCCAGGAGATGCAGATAGTTCCAAACCCTCTATGTTGCATCCCCCCCCCCCACACACACACCTCCCCACCCCTCCCCCACACACTCCAAAGGAAGTTTATTAAGGAGACTCAGAAAGAGGTCAGCAGCCAAAATAATAAATAGAATAATTATAATAATACTCTATGGGTGCCTGGATAGCTCAATCAGTACAGCATGAGACTTTTAATAATACCCTAATAAAATTAATTTAAAACTTATGAATTGTTTATTTCTAGAATTTTGCATGCCATATTTGCCCAACTCTGTAGACTCCAAGTCCCTGAAACCATGGTTACAGGGACAGTTCAATGAAGAGGGACTCTGCCCTGAAGCCCTGTGCAGACTCACTGTGTGGCTTTGGTTTTCCCATGTGTAAAATGAGGGCGTAGGATTAGGGGTTCTATCCTTGCATTAGTTTCACTATTAGGAAGGGACAGAAACTGAGGCCACACAGTTTGGTGTTTTGGTGGACAGAAATGACTTTTCAAGATTAGGGTAAATCAACTCTGAAAATTTTATAATAAGGGTTATATGAGCAAGTAGCCCCTAAATATAAAGTGTAAAATTATGAGCCTACTTACTATTTTACAAAATCTAATCCTTAAAAGTTTAATAATGGAAAAAATATTCTTCTATTTTCTTTTATTTTTTTTTCATGTCTAGTAAAACCAAGCTTAATTTGAAACAAGTAGTTATAATTCTTTATTAAGGAAATATCTTCCTTCAAACGTAATTCCAAGAGAAAGTTGAGGAAAGAAAACAGAAGGCTTTCTAATATTTGATTTTTTCTTACTATTTTTCTCATTTTAAAATATCTAATTTTGCACACAGTTCACCGCTACAACTCAGGGTCACACACATCCTACCTGCTTAACTTTGGTAATTTAATTTCAATCTCAAAGTCTCAAGTCAACTCTGGGCTGAAATCTGTCTTAACCCTTTAGTCATGATATTACTTGGCCCCTCTAAGTCTTAGTATTGTCATCTGAAAAACACCAGAAACAGTACTGCATAGAGTTTGGAGCAGTGGTTAATGAGACAATAAAGGGCAAAGCCCAACCCAGAGCTTAGCCCAGCGAGGGAAACTCATTAATGCTGTCTCTTATTAATACATCCCCACACCAGTGGAGACTGGTATTTCCTTTACATTGAAAGCTTATTGTCAAAGTAAGATAGATGCACAAGGAACTGGGCTTGTTACAACAGAAAGCTAACCAATCACACTCAGCCAGAAGTTGAGGTGCTCATACTCACTTCAACTGCAGGTCTTTTGGGAATTCTCTCTCCCCACCTCAGGACTACTTTCTCTCCCCCAGAACTTTTCCTAACTAATTTGTTTTTGGCCTCAAGTCTTCAGTTTCTATGGATGCCTTCCCCAACTATAGATTTGGTTAGGGAACTGCTGCTGTGTTCTGTTCCATTCCAATCCTGACCCTTATTGGAGATTTTTATACCTGATGCATACCTGTTCTCCTAGCCCCTTTTCACATAGTAGGTAGGTCCTCAGGAAATATCTGCTAATCATATTTATTTTATATGAGCAGGGTACTTAGTGGTCAGATCAATATCAGTGGCCCACAAAACAGACATATTGACTGTACAAGCCATTTTATAAAGCTTTTGATAACATGAGTTATTTACGTGTTTTTTCAAAATTATTTATTTATTTGGAAGAGGAGAGACACACAAAGAAAGAGAGAGAATGGGTGGACCAGGGTCTCCAGCCTCTGCAAATGAACTCCAGATGCCTGTGCCACTTTGTCTATCTGGCTTTATGGGGAAACTGAGGAACTGAACCCAGGTTGTTAGTCTTTGCAGACAAGTGCCTTACCTGCTGAGCCATCTCTCCAGCCCAAGTCATTTTTAATAAACTGAACACATCAATATTCTCCATCCGCCACACTGACCTGAAGAAGAAACATGTACACTGCAAAGAGGTCACCTTGAAACGCTGCTGTCTTTCTATGTCAAAAGGTTTGTAGCATATTTCTGTGCTTTAAGGCTGTGCCTTGCATACTGAAGCCTGAAGCATGGTAGAGAGGGGGTAACAGGAGGTGAGGACCACATGACCATTAGAATCCCTGAAAAGATTTACCCAACAAGGTCATGGCTGTGTAGAGTAGTTCTGTTTATAAATGTTTTGTTTGGTTAAGAAAACCTGTGAGCTTTACGAGCCCTTCACATCTGTAGTGTGGGGTGGAGGACTGGAGGTGAGAAGAGCATATTCTCCATTATTCCAACCTATGCCAATTAGCTGACTGAGGGCCTTCTTTCTAGTCCATTCTACACAGTCCTCCCCCCACCCACACACACACACATCACATGCCAGCATATGAAAACCTCCTGCACCAGCTCTGGTCACAAGCACGTTGTTCATGCTCGACCTTACCACACTATCTCCAAATGTTGGATCCTTTTTAACTCTCATTTTGGGCACCCACTCTTGCTATGCAGATCTTGGAACTCCTGGTGTGTGTGTTTTTTTTTTCTTTTTTTTTTTTTTTGGTTTCTTCTCTTTTTTAATGGTGCGTGTTGTATGTATGTGTGTGGTGTGCATGTTCATGTGTGTGAGTGCATATGCCCCAGTGTGCATGTAGAAGTCTGAGAGCACCTCCGGGTGCTGGTGGCCCTCTCCTTGCATCTGTTGGAGGAGGAGTCTCATGCACTGCTCCATTCACCAGGCAGGCGAGTTGACTTGTGAGCTTCCTGCAGATTCTCCTTGCCCTTGGGATTACAGATGCTAGTGCTCCAGCAGTCAGCTTTACAGGGGTCCTGGGTTCCAAACTCAGGTCCTCACACTTTATCCTCGGAGCCATCTCCCCAGCCCTTAAATTTCTTCTTACACTTAATGTTTGACTGATTCTACTACTTAGACTCATTCTCGAAACCAAAAGAGCAGCTGTTTCTTTCCTCTGCTAGAAACATACATTTCATACATCAGGAGCCAATGGAAACAGCCATTAGAACCCCATCCACATGGTCCACTTCCGACCACCTGCACCACAAGCAATGCCATAAGGTGGAGCTTCCCAAGGCGCTGGAAATACACCATGTGTGGGCAGGACAGGAGAAGTTGGTGGGAGCCATGTTCCACTAGCAAGGCATGAAGTTCCATTGGTCCAAAAAGTAGGAGAGTTGTTCCCTGTTGCTCCATCTGATCATCATCAGAACAAAGATGCTGTGCTCATCTCCAACACTGTTCTTGGAACTCTCCAAAGCCTCTAGCACAAAGAATTTAATAACAATGGATTCCATTTGCTTACTTTAACAATGTCTCTCTTTAAGGAAAACCACTTTATTCATTACGGTAGTGGGGGCTGGAAAGACGGCTCAGTGGTTAAATGAACTTGCTTGCAAAGCTCATTGGCCTGGGTTCAATTCCCAAACTACCTGGCATGCCAGACCCCAAAAGTGACACAATCATCTGGTTTACAGTTTACAGTAGCAAGAGGCCTGGTATGCCCATACACAGTCCACACACACACACACACACACACACACACACACACACACACGAGCAAATATTTTTTTAATTGTCCGTGTATTGTAGTGGTATTTCTGTGGTTTTAGTTTCTCGTGCAAGTAAATCATATTTCCAAGCTAGGTTCATATAACAAAAATATTATTTGAATAATAATGTATGCAAGGCAGTGTGCAGTTATAAGAAAAATCATGAGAGTAGTCATGGAGAGCTGAGTTTTATTTTAAAATAATAAATATTACAAATCAAACATAAGTACTATTCTAGATATTTTCTAACCCTCAAAATACAAGGTTTTCTTTAAATCAGCAATATAAAGTAATTCCCCTAATTATCAAAGCATTCTTTACAGCATTAAAAAAAAAAAAGGTATCTGCCCATTCTCTTCTCCCTGGTCCATTCTTCCTCAAAATCCTGAAGCAATTGTTCCATAGACTACAGTCTTCCCGGGTAAACCAAAAGGAAAATAAAAATGAAAGGATCCTTTAGTTTGGTGAATGCCAGGGGAATGCTCAGAAGAAGCGGGTGTTCCAGAAATCCATTGTCATTGGGAGCACCTACCCAACGCCTGGCCTCCTTCTTAAGAGGAGGGTGAAGCCCACAGGACAATAACACGCCCTGCAGACCCGCACAAAAGTTCCACGTGTGCTACCCCCTGAGTGGTCTTCGAGGGGCTCAGGGCTGGAGAGGGCAGGGACCCGCTCTGAGCAAGACAAAAGCCCATCTTACACACACACACACACACACACACACACACACACAAGACCCAATTCACACGAGGAGGGCTCCCTAATTCAGCAGATCTTGTTATGGGTAGACAAACAACAACAATCCACATCATCGGAGTCATAATAATAATAACAAGCAGAGCCCTAGCGGTGGGGATTTCTGCAATTACAGTGTGAATTGCAGCGAGGATTAGATGAAGTGCTCTTGGCTGCCAGGGGACTCCAGCTTCAAGCAGCTGCTTGGGGGCCATGCACCTGCCGGTTCCAAGCCTGTTTGCACCTCGAGAGGGAAACAGGCCTCTTCTCTTTCCCTTTCACAGGCCCCATCCAAAAACTCCGCTAAGAAGGGGGTGCACATGGAAAGGAGAGAAAGGGCAGGAAAAAAAATAAAATAAAATAAAAAAAGAAGTTTGTCCTCAGCAAGCTAAGCAGCTCTCCCACTTAGGAAGAAGACTGGGGCTGGAGAGGGAAGCGGGATGGGGGCCAGGAGGGGGGCAGAGGGGAGGGTGGAGGGCGGGGGGGGGGACTTTATCTTCATGCAGCCCCAGAGTGGGGTCTGATATTGGCGAAGTTTCAAGGAAGATGGGGCGGGAGGGGCGGGAGGAGAAGAAAGGAGCCTTTTACAGCCCAGTCCTGCCTGGGCGCTGGTGACAGTCTGGGAATAGCAATGAGGCGCACAACAATCAAGAAAACCCACCAACCTCATCACGCATCTGCACCCACAAAATAGGACTTCAATTAAACAACCTTGCAGACTTGAACAGGGAAAGAAGGGAGGAAAGGGGATTTTTAATGAGTTGCTCCCAATACAAACAGGTTGGAAAGAAAAAAAAAAAAAACTTAGGCGGCTGCCCTACACTTTATTCTCCAGGGAGTTGGGAGTGTGTGTTGAGGGACAGGCCGTCCTAACATTTGTTGACACTCTGTCTTTCTTAGTGAGGAGCCTTTACAGAGTTGCTTCAGACTGGGGGGCGGGATGAGCTTCAGTGAGACTTTCTTTTTAAATTCACAGTGGCACAAATACATGCATGTACACAACACTGGTAAAATTCTATATGTTTGCCAAACAAAACACAAACACATACAATAAACTGAAAGAATAAAAAACCCACATCTCAAATCAGGTCATGTGTCAACGAGTATTTTTTCTACAGAGATTTCTCTATCCGTGATGGACATATATTATTTCCCTAGTTAATATTGTCTCATCTTTGAACCCGAGTCCCATCAGAAATGTTTGTATCTATGCTGGAAACACACAGCTCGCTGGGAAAGATGGGGTTGAGTGCTTTGTTATTCAAGAGGTCCAGATTTACCTATTTTCAGACAAACCTCCTAATAAGCGTGGTCTGAACTCTGCATTGAAAAAAATCTAAAGGGAATAATTTATATAATTCATATCAAAGAGTGGAGTACTAGGATATACAGGATCCCTTGCCACAAGGACTAATACAGACAGCCCATGGAGGAAGATATCCAACTGATCAGGGATGGGGGGGGGATTGGGGAATTCGGGATAACAACTCATGGTTTGCCCACTAAATAATGTAACTCATTATGGACAATAAATATATATATTTTTTAAAAAAGAGTGGAGTATTTGTAAAGTTCTTGTTTTAAACTCCAAATAACCCCCCCTCTCTCTCCTGTTGGATTTCTCTACCTAGAAACATCAACAGAAATTTGGAGGAACTCCTGTTTTGTTTAACCCTACATTACATCCCCTTCTTCCTAAAATGGCCCCAAAAGTTAATAGCCATCTGACAAGATAGAAATGAATTCTATTTTTAAATGTAAGCATTTCTCAGCCTGAATCTCTGAGATCAGTAAAAAGACTATTTAGCAAAATAAGAAAGCCAACATTGAGGATTTGTAAGACATGAAAATTAACCACATTAATTAGTGTATGAAAATCTGAATGAGTCACAGAATAAAGGCAAGAGTTCAAGAGTGGGCGCTGACGCTCTCAGACCTACCACATCCCTGTTCCCAAGGAGTCACTTGACAGCTGGGGAGATCGTACCACAGCGGAACGTACACTTTTTAGAAAGCATTCAAATTTGGGTCAGAAACAAAGTTCAATAGGAAACACAAGCCAGGGACACTGGAAAGACCCATCTGTCCTAGTGAAATAGGACATCTTGCCGAGGCTCAAAAGCTATAGGTGAAAGAGTGAAAGAAGGTAGACAATGTGGGAGTGTTTTAAAAATTAATATCTTTATTATGAATAATTATATACATTATATCAACAAATCTTGTGAAGGTACCCCCATTTCCCTCCTGTCTGTCCCCTACCCACTGGGGTCCCTCCTTGGTGCACATACTGGATCTGTCCATAGGTTAGGGGGATATGAAAAGCACCAGAAGTAACCAGTTTTTTTTTCTTCCTCCTTTGTGTACTGTTCCTGAGGGGGGCCATGTCTCTGGATATTCTCCCCCACCATGACTCTTATATTCTATCTGCCTCTTCTTCCCGCTCAGTTCCCTGAGTCATAGTAGGTGAGTTTTGAGTCTGCTTTGTTGTTGAGATCTTAAGCCCTGGGTTGTGTTGGATATCGTTGGTGTCTGTCACCATTGACCTTTCATGGGTTATCAGACTTGCTGTGGTGATTGGTCTCCTGTTTGACTTGTCACTTTCTCATAGGTTTCATTTGGGGCCTGGGTGAAGGCCAGGGGTGGTTTGTCTCCTACCAGGATGTCAATCATTATCCCAGGTAGGGTCTCCTCTAGCCCGGGCTGACCTGGAATTCACTATATAGTCTCAGGGTGGCCTCAAACTCAAGGCAACCCTCCTACCTCTCCTGAGTGCTGGGACCACACCTGGCAAGGAGTGGGGTCCCTACCTCTTTTTTAAATGGTGGTAGAATTTCTACACTTGTGACACCTGGTGGAGGTAGAAAAGACAGAGGGTGTTCACAACACTGCAGGTGTGTTCCACTGAGAATAGATACAGCCTGTCTCCCACTGCAGAACAAAGCCAGATTCCATGGGAACTCCTCTAGAAATGAAGAGAATACCTTACACCTAGAGGCAGGGCATCTCAATTCCCAATCCTCTCTCAGTCTGGCCTCACTCATTCTCTCTGGCCTTGGAGCATCACCTATGAAAATAGGACATCAAATCATTAGATAGTGTCAAAGAGGTGAGCTGGGGTTCATAAATCCCATGGTGGGCAAAACCAGGCAAGACTGATCCTTTCTACCCAGTAGCAAAAAGACAGCAAAGCTGGAGACCATCTTTCACTCCTGCCGCCATGTGCAGTAGCTCACAGCATCACTGGAGAAAGTAAAGGGTGCTTCGTAGTATAAACACAACTCCTCCCTCCCTCTTACAGTACACACACAGCTTCAATGGGAAAGCATACCACTGGGGCAGAAAGAAAAGGATGAAGAGTCGTGGTCCTTCCTTACCTCCCACGTAGCCAACTTCAGCCTGTCCTCCAAGCTTGTGCTTGCTTCTTGGAGATTCTTTCAGCCCTTTGCACGGGTCTGAATCTCTCTCTTTCAAATTGGTTCCATCTAGCATTCATCTGGCATTGATTATCTCATATTCTTGTTCAACCTTTAAAGCAGTATGATAGGAATCAACATTCTTTGACATACATCTAATGTATCTAGATTACACCAAGTTAACTAAATTTTACACTAACATATCTCTTAGTAGTTAATAAACTGATATGCGTTGTGATACTCCAGTATTCCCAAGCTTTTTTTTTATCATTTATCAGATACAGTCATTTAATCTTTCTGACATTCAAAGGTTCACTTATTCATTTGGCCACACTATTTACGGAGCACCTGCTGTGATTAGGTACAGGCATACAGGCAAGGAGATTTGAGATAGACAGTTCTGTGCCTGCACTCCAGTAGGGAGGACCTGATAACAGTTCATCATAATGTAATAACTGTGATGAGGGTGCATGCGCAGGACAGCAGGAATGCCAGTGGACAAGTGCCCACCTGGTAGGAAAAAGAAGAGTTCTCCATGAGGTGACATCAGAAGTGAGGGAGCTGTCTCATTCCTTGCCTGTATAATAATTCATGCTTTATAAGGTTTTCTCATTATTAAAACATCTATGGTTCTATGTTCCTTTCAGTGATGCAGTATATTAGTTATCTTGAATTTATTTGTGCTCTAATTGTTTTTTATTTTGCATTTCCAAGAGGGTTCATTTCTTTTGAAGTTTTTTCATACACACACACACACACACAACACACACACACACACATATGTGGCATGGGTCTGTAAAATGCTACTATGCCCAACCTCGGGTCATAGTAAAAGACCAAATGAATTTGTGCCTCATAAATTTCCTTTCATGATACATTCCTTAGGGCAAAAAATGTTGAGAAATAGCTATTATATTCTCAAGAAAAGAACAGTCATATTTTTCTCAAGATGGTAAGACTTAAACACTGAAGGCCTTGTGATTAGTTCAAATCCCATGAAGGAACATTTTGTTGTTTGTGGTGAATGCTGGATTTGGAATTCCTCGGCAGAATACCAAAGGACAAGCCTTGGTCTCTGGGAGGAGGCTACTTGACAGGGCAGGGCTGCTTTGTGTGACGATGCCCTTCGAGATACCACCATGGAAGGTGTGCCCAAGGTTCACCTGTTGACTTGTAATAGTTGCTGATCTTCCAGCTACATGGCACCCCCATTCACAACAGTTTTCACCATGGGTCAACCCAAATCTTTCCATATCAGCTGGAGTCTGCAGAGCTCAATAACCTCTAACCATCATCAGTGCTCATCATGAGTCAGTTACAAGTGCCACACCTCTTATTTCACCTTTAACATGCCCCTGTCTGCAGTGTGTTCAGTTCATGGCACAAACTATGCTCTTCCTTCTCTCAGAATAACATATGAGCAAGGAGAGAAAGTTGGTCTTCATCGTCCCTGCCCAGCCTGAGCAGAAGATTCCCTCCCAACTCTCCCAGCTTACCTGGCTGTGTAAAGACATGTTCTTTGGATTTTAAGTGGGGTACAGAATCCATGCTGGTGGGGGGACAGGACAAGCATGGGAACAGAGCCACAGCTTTTATGCCTGGCTACTTCTCTGCAGGGAAGAGCATGGAACCAGAAGGGAAGCGGCCCACGTCCTGGTCAGCCCTACCTGTGCTGACAGTGACTTTCAACTCTCCAGTTCGTTTTCCAGTCTTCGGTTGGAATAATGATGCCCTGCCATATCCTGCCAGGATGCTAAAAGGTTCTGAGTTGTCAAAACAGAACACAGCGCTGTGCGAAGTCTAAAGTGCTGGCGGGGTTCAGTACTCTGGACCTTGCTTGACTATGTGTTCTACTGGGACAAGAGCAGGGGCTAGAGTCAGACCCATCTGAATTCCAATCCCAGCAGCCTTGCTTCTGATCCTATAGAGCCAATAAAAATGAAACAAGATTGTATGGGAATAATTTTCTCCTGATTTTGTATACCTAGTGTTACACAGCCCTGAGCTCTAAACCTGGGTTGAAACTCAGACACACAAAGCCGGGGCCAGCGTGACAAAAAGTGTAAGCCTTCCTGGAGAGCGTCATTTAAATTCAACCTCACAAACTTGCCTTCTCAATATGTTCCCCCACAAATCTTTCCCTCTCTAACTAGTCTGAACTCTGTCACTCTAAGCTTTTGTGTGTGTGTGTGTGTGTGTGTGTGTGTGTGTGTGTGTGTGGTGGAGGTGGGCTGGACATGACATCTTCAGGAAGCCTTTGCCAAAACACCCACTCTGTCTTCACTTGCCTTTTCTCATTAGCCTATTAGCATCATCCAAGGGAATGTGCTTGATAAATCACAGGGCATTATTATTAAGACAGAATGCTTATCGGCTCAGTTTTTTGGCCCCAGAGAAGACAACTTGGCCCTTAAGGATAGAGAAATTGGGAGGAAAGATAGATTTTAATCACAGGGCTTAGGCTATTGAGAAATTGGAGCCAGGAGCAGCCTGGAGAGGGAGAACTGGGGAGAGGTGAATTGATCAGAGCCCAGGCCCTGGACTGCTCAGAGGAAACAAAATGTCTCTTTCAGGTCTACTCATTGGCCCTTCCATGGTTCTTTTCAAGTAAGGCTTATTGAGTCCTGAGTGGGTGCTAACTTTAGGGCCAGCATGATGGACAGCCACATGAATGCCCCTTTGCTCTTAGTGACATGACCGTGACCCCTACCACCACTTCACCATGACTTTAGTAAAAAGTGACAATCAAGATTCTTCCTCTCAACTCTCAGCCTCAATAGATGACATTGGGAAAATTCACATGACCTATTTGGTCCTCTCCAAGTCTTCCTGCCATGATTCTCTACCTGGAGCTCAAAGTGGTAACAATGGGAGTTATGAACCTGAGCGCAGTCCATGGCCATGTTCCAAGACAAACAAGCAGTGGACTGAAGGACCTGGCTGGCAGACTGAAAAGAACAAGCAGGTCTTACTCAGTAGTTCCCAGAGTCACTGTGTCCAAGTCCCCCGCGAGATCTGAGATCAGGCTGCCTCTCCACCTTTGCTGCTGGTTGAGCAGATGAGATACTAAACCTGTGTCTTAAGCTCGTGAAAATGGCATGGCTGCTACTTGGGACCCTTGATCCCAATATGGGACTTGAATAATGCCTGTGGATCTTACTCAAGGACAAGTCCCAGTGCTGGATTCAGGGTTCTCATAAAAGGAAAGGGCTCAAATCTAATATCCACCAGATGCCTTTCAAGCACTTGGTACATGAAGGATCATATACTTTCTTACAGATTTCCAGGAAGTAGTGTCACTTTTAGACAATTGGGCTTAGCCTGATTGGTAACTGAGCCAAGTTATCACCAGACATACCTGTGAAATTCCACATTCACATTCCATTGTTATTCCTCTACTTATTACCCCTTATAACACAACTCAGAAAAAATATATTTATACAAATAATATGATGGGATATAAGATGCTGCGAACAAGGAGAGAGGAAGTACTGAGTACAAAATGACCTGTTTCCCCAAAGGACCACCCAGATTCTAGCTACCCAATTGGAATCTGGAAACCTTATTACTACTTTTAAATCCCAGGGCTTGCCATGAACCCAGAAATGTCATTGTTTCCCAATGAAGGGCCCCAATCAAAGCTCCTCACTTAAATATGCTCAGATCGCTAAGTTGGAGGTGGAAAATAAAACCTTCAAAGACTTGAGCAACTTTATTGGGACAGGAGTAATGTTTAACCAAGCAAGCGTATAATAAAACGTGGAAGCATCAGCAAAATACAGCCACCCAACGACAGGGCAGGGAAAATGGGTCTAAACCCCAGCAGAAATGACTTAAGTTCTTTATCTGAGAAAACCGCTGGCCGGTCGGGAGGCTGTTAACGATGAAATGGGTTACCGGGGCAAGCTATGGAATCCCCTCATCTAGGGCCTTTAAAATACTAAAACTTTTTTGGTCTGAATGGCTTTAAGTGTGGTCTCCCTCGGAGTAGGGAGGGGTCCTGACCCCCCTCCAAGTCCCTTCCCCAAGCGGGGGTGCCTCCCTACCTGATATGATCACCTTGAGGGAGAGGGTCTTTAGCACTCCTCCAGTGCCCCAGGCCCAGCTCTTGTGTACTCCAGTGATGCACTAATTCACAATTGCTGCAGAAATGACTGAAATATTTAGACATAATAGAGAACATCTAATAGGGTCCAGTGGGAAGCCCAGGTGTTTAGATCAGCTTAAAAATAATAACCTTGTCCCCTGCCAGGGCTGGCCTATTCACAATCAGTCCTGCTTTTATTCCAAACCATAAAGGCTACCTCAGACAGGAAATTATTCACGTGATTGGTCTTTACAAGTGCTGTTCGGTTTAAACTGGGGGCTGTCCAGGTCATTACTGGGCGGCCATGTGATTAACCTTTGCTGGCCTGTTGCTTTTCACACTCTCTTAACAGCTTCCATTATTGCCCCTCTGAGTGTTGAGGAAGCTGTTTACTGACAGTATTAAAAATACATCGCTACAAATTCTTAAGAGCCCGTGTTAAAGAAAAAAAAAATCCCTCCCAACATCTTCTGACCAGCTGACTGGGGAAATGGGAAACCTCTAATTTGCTAGAAAGGTTTGTCAAGAACTGCATTAAGTAACCCCAGAACTCACAGGCGGTGCTCAGTGTCTCCCCTTTCCTTTCATAGGTACGTGTTACATGGTGACATCAGAGAATCTGAGGGGGGGATTATGAAACCTCTGGATGTCCTTAAGGCTGGAATGCTGTGATTTCCCAAGAAATCAGGTTGAATGGAAGTTTGGGAAGGAGAGAAAGAAAAAAGGTGATAACCAAAATAGACCCGTGAAGGAAAAGAAGGCTTGGGAACAAAGTGTGAAAGGCATTGTGGAGGGAGTTCCCATTAGACCTTGGGCTCAAAAGATATCTTGGCAGACATTTCCTAGAAGTAAGCGAAAGGCTGTCTTAACGTTTCTCTCCTCATAATGTGGCTAAAACCTAAAGGAGGGCATTTTCCTTATGATCCCTTAGTCGATGACCCCTCCCACTGCCCCTGTGACCTTCCGGCAAGAACTGAATGGCCTTTCCATGACCCCCACTCCAGCATAAGATTTTTTCCCAAGCATTCTCCTAACTTTCTAAAGACCAGTGCAGATTGCAACTCCCTCTTTGAGAAATGTCTAAACGTCCCTCTCCTGACTCCATCCTCAGCCAGAGCCTAGGAGCAGCGGTTTGTTCCTGAGGTGCAGGCATGTGCACAGGTACATTCATGAGTGGGACCAGAAACAAGAAGATTCCACGGAATCTTTGGGCTCCAAAGATTACCAGCAAGGACAGTGCACAGAAAGACAGAGGGGAGGCTGCTTGTCAAACCCCCGCAGTTCTGTTTGGTCGTTTTGAAATCCTAGACTGTCTGAAATACACAGCTACTGGCCAGAATTCTTCTCCTGGAAGAAATCACAGGCCATGAAAATATGAATTAATATTCTTCTAAAAAGAAGAAAAGCATACGTTCCCCTGGACCTGCTTCCTCTCTGTTCTAATTCTGGTGTTTGTGAATTGCATCGTAGCTGGACTTTAATTCCCCTATATACACTCTGGCCAAGAAATTCAAACAAGCAAGGTTTTTTTACATCTTAAAAATACCCTCAGAACTTTGAAAACTGCCATTCCTCTATTTCATGATGGAAAGGTGGAGGGGAATTGTTGCCAGGATAAGACATTGTATTTTATGTCAAATTTTATCTGGAAGCTCATTTCGAAAGTGGATTATAACCCGCCCACCCCCCAAGGATTTAAAATGAAAATGCCAAAATAACTTTAATTACAGGTTTGCTGGGGGTGTGACATTAAAATATCAGTCAGTGGAAAACTTCACATTGTTAATGTGTCACTCAAAAAATTTGAAATTTGTGTTATACCATTACTATTTATTTGTACATTTTTACTCTCCCATGCACCTGCCTGCTACTTCAGAGTCCAAGCTCAATAACAAGAGGTGCTACATTTCCAAATCTCATTTAAATTGGAGTTAAATATACATTATTATAGTCTTGTTCATGAAAACCTCAGGTCCATTTACTATAGACTTTCAAAATTGAATTGGATCATTTTTCTAACTATAAAAATAACAAATTTTAATTTGTCCTATATCACCTTGTATGTTTTTTCTTTCCCACAAAATTTAAAATATATCATGGAACTGGAAGCAAAATCTATAGCATCCCCTAACACCAGGCTACTACTTCTTACCCCAGACTTATTGTAGGCAATAATTGGTTTTCTCGGCTCACTCTCCCAAGCTGCATAAGAAAGGAAACCATGGAAACGGGGCCACCAAAAAGCCATGCTTTCCACCCTTGGCCGAGCTCCGGCTGATCTCAGAGATGGGTTTACATGTCCCTTGTTGACTAGTTCTTACAGGAGCCATTCAGTGTCTCTGCTAAACACACTTCATCCTCAAGAACCACCCATTGACTTCCTTCAACCTAACCTCACCCACACAAGACGACTTACAGCCTTCTTCACTGAGGAATGTCACTGGCTGAGCCCCCGTGCTACTGCTGGACCAAACAGGCCTAGCTTGGTCTGCCCAGCTGGGTCCAGGCCCACAGATGGCTTATGCTACCACCTTCACACAGCTGGGCTTCACAGCTGTCTTTTCTTTAAGGCCTACGATCGACCAAAGGCCTGAGTCCCATTCATCGTGATGTTAATGGCATTTTCTTTCTCTTCTGCCAATGGTCCTGTCTTAGTGTGCATTGTCTGGCTCTAATAAAACACTGAGACCAAAGTAAAACCAAACAAAACCTCTCAGATTTATTTCATACACTTCAGGATGCTAGAGAGCCCTGCCAGTGAGCTTGTACTGAGCAAGTAAGGGTTTTCATGGGGTAATAATCCCATAGGGCAAGGAAGGAGAGCAAGAGAGAGGAAGTCAAATTCATTTTTCCCATCATGACTTCATTCGTGATGGTGGTAGCCTGAAGGCCCATGGTCTTACCTGTCAACATTGCAGTAGTGGGAATTAGGTTCCAAACAGACAAACTTCGGAGACATTTTCACACCATCATCTTGTGTGTCTGAGGCCAGGTCTTGTTCTCCTGTGTCTTCTCTCTCTGCCATTATTCCTGCATTCCCAGGGCTTTGGCTTTGCCCTCTTTGTGGAGGCTTTTCACTGGCTTCCTTGGCAAAACCATCAAGTCTGAGCCTCTACTCTAATCTATACATGACCTATTTTTCACACCTTATACTCACTGTTCTGACTTTCAGAAGCATTGACTCTTCCCTTCCTCATCACATCGTCATTTCCTCTCAGCTTCCTCATTTCAACTATTATATCATTTAAGGCACAGAGCCATAGGTATTTCTTCTCTCTCCATGGCCAATAAGTTACCATCACTCTTAATGTGAAATCCAGCCTCCTACCATGGCTTCAAGCTCTCTGTGTGACCTTGGACCTCATGGCCATTTACCCCTGGTGTGATTTTCTGTAGTGTGATGGTGTGATCCAGGTGTCCCCCACAAACGAATGTGTTCTGAATGCTCAATCACTAGCTGACAGCAGTATTGGAATTAGAACTTTGTTGGAGATGTGTTGTTGGGTGTGGGCTTATGGATGTTATAGCCAGCTTCCCCTTGCCAGTGTTTGGCACACTCTCCTGTTGCTGTTGTCCACCTGATGTTGTCCAGGAGGTGATGCCCACCCTCTACTCATACCATCATTTCCCCTGCCATCATGGAGTTTGCTCTGGAGTCCATAGCCAAAGTAAACCTTTCTTCCACAGACAGCTTTGGGTTGGGTTCTTTCTTTGCAGCTAAGAGAAGATTGACTACAACAGATTTGGAACCAGAGAGTGGGATCAATTGTTGATCCTGGAACCCTGATTTTGTGGCTTTTGGCCTCTTGGAACAGATTTGCAGGAGGAATGTGGAAGGATTTGAAACCTCAGCCTGAGAGACTTTGCAGTGCTCTAAGTCCAGCTTGATGGACCATTCTGGTCAGAGCTGAAAAGACCTCAATGCAGTAAGGACTATGGAATGTGAGATTTGGCTTATGAAGGTGAGAAAGAACTTTGTCAGGACTGTGCCAGAAGCAGTTTGAGTGAGAGGCTTGCTGTGTTGTTTGCCTGTGTCCTGGGAACCTGTGCAGGGTTGCTTTGCATAGAAATGGACTGGTGTGAGCAAATGGGTAGCACAGAAAGAAATGAAATTTTGGGGCAGAAATTGCTACCTGTTCAGCTGCAATTATTTGAAAGAATACAACCATTGAGATTGGGCCAGATGATCTGCATTGGGACAGCAGGAAAAATGCAGACTCTTCTGAAATAAGGGTCCTGAATGCTGAAGGAGGTTTCCTGCTCTTCAAAGTTGGATTTATTCTCCCTGGACTTACAAGTTGGTAGCCCACCTGGTACTGTGGAGAATAACAAATACAGGAAGAGAAGGTCATTAGATATACAACGTGGTTTTTGGCCATTGGCAGTGTGAAGCAGGTGTGTTGGATTGCCTGCACGGAGACCTGATAGAGCCATGAGGATAAACTGTGGGTTGCAGTAGAGGCCCAGTGAATGCCAGGACTATGGATAGCTAGCTGCCAGGAGAACTGCTGGCACTGGATGAAGTTTTCCCAGACTGTAAGTAACCAAGCTGCAGGGGTGGAATTGGAACTCTAGGAGACTTGTTGCTGGTTAGAATTATCGGACTTGGAGATAGGGTTTGATTTTGCCCTGTTTGTTTTAAATCTAGTATTGGTTCAATTTGTCTTTGACATGCCCAATGCCATCTTTTTCAGTGTGAATGTTCTGTGCCATTATGGTTTTGCTATTTTTTGGTATTATGACTCACAAATGAATGTGTTCTAAATGCTCAATCCCCAGCTGATGTCAGTTTTGGTATTAGAACCTTGTGGAAGGTGTATTGTTGGCGGCGGGCTTATGGGTGTTATAGCCAGCTTCCCCTTGCCAGTGTTTGGCTCACTCTCCTATTGCTGTTGTCCACCTGATGTTGCCCAGGAGGTGATATCCACCCCTCTGCTCATGTCATTGTTTTCCCTGACATCATGGAGTTTGCCCCCAAGTCCATAAGTTAAAATAAACCCTTTCCTCCATAGGGTGCTTTTGTTCAGGTGCTTTCTGCCATCAATGAGAAAAATTAACTATGACTTAGTTACACTGGCCTTGTTTCTGCTTCTCAGATCCATCAAATTTATTCTAACTCCGAGCTTTTTATGTTCCTCTTCTTTTTTTTCCCAGAACTCTCTGCCCATAGATTACTCCTGTGTGGCTCCCTATCATCTGGCCAACATGTCACCCATCAGATGGTGGAGCTATTGTCATATCCCAGCTTGTATTTTCTCTACAACTTCCACAATTACTACTACCTTTAATTTTATACTGTTCATTGAGTCTCTTCTCTAGAATTGAAAGACCCTGTGAATAGGATCCTGTGTATTTTGATTGTTACTATGACTTCATGGATAGAATGGAAGTCTAAGAAATATTACTTATTTTTATCCTGTAAGGAATAAATAAGTGAGGTCTGAAATAATACCTATCAAATCCAGCCATCCTTTGACTTCCAACTGCTACCAATAGTTAGACCCCTGGCCCCCAACATGCAATACCTTGGTACTCCCTGGGACCCTCCTTGTGTCTCATCAACATTCTCACTGTGACTAAGTTAATCTTCAGGAGCCTCACTCCCAATACCATTATGTATTTTTAAAGTGTTCAGAAAACTGAAGCCTTCTCAACTCACACTAAGATAATCTCATCTGTAGTTCTTAATATCCATCCATCCATCCAATAATTCCTTGCAGGTCAATTATACATATGTATATCCATGCTATTCAAACATCACAGTTAATGTTGCATGTTTCACGATTCGCTATTCCACATTAAAGACATGTATTTGAGATGTCTACCTGTGAGGCAAAGGTGACAGAGGAAAAAAGCTTAACTTACCTATAAGGTGTGATCGATCCTTCAGCTGAATCTTAAAAGATTAAAGAAGAGTTCATCTGTTTATATTCACTTTTGGCTACAGTTCTACCTTTATAGGTTTAAAAATATTTATTCATTTACAAGAAAGAAAGAAAGAAGAGTGTAGGGGCATGCCAGGGGCTCCTGCCTCTGCAAATGAATTCTAGACACATGTGCCACTTTGTACATCCAGCTTTATGTGGGAACTGGGGAATCAAACCTTGATCATCAAGCTTTGCAAGCAAGCTCCTTTACACTCTGAGCCATCTCTCCAGCACTCTTTATAGGTTTTAATCTACATTTGCCCCATGCATACATACTACAGGGAGGGGAATTCCTGGAGAACGGGAGATAGAAGAGGGATGGGATTCAACAAAAACAAACGTTATTTGAAAATACCAGAATGAGTGATACCTAAATCTCTGTATGCCAACTAAACAAATGAAAAACTTTTAAAAAGACAAATAGAGTTGCCAGCCAAAGAAAACGCATGTGCATATATGAGTATGTCCAGGAAGAGCAGCACATATGAAATTAGCATGGTGGCGAGTTGATGATTCTGCTGTCTAGTAAGCATGGTAATGGAGGTGTTTATAGATATGGCACAGAACAAAGCAGAGTGGTCAGCAAGGACAAATTCAGTAAGGGTATTGAATCCTGTACTCACACAAGAAGGGAAGAATAGAGTGGCAGTGAAGAACATAACTCTGCAGGCAGATGTCAGGGGCCCCAACAGGGTAATGACTCGCCCTCTCTATTCCTACTTCCCCATCTGTAAAGTGAGCTTAAATATAATAACTACCAAACTTTAAGGATTATATACATATTAAAAGAGCTAACATGTATAAGACAAGTAGAATAGTAGCTGTCACACAATAAATATGATAGGATTTTCAACTATTATCCTATAGAGGAGGACCCATTGAAGAATTATAAACAGGAAAATAAATTTAATATCCTCTACAGACAATTATTTGGGGGTTTTTTTGGGGGGGAGTTTGTTTGGAGATGGTCTATAGACCAGACTGTCCGGGAACTTATTACATAAACCTTAAACTCAGCAATCTAAATGTCTCGGCCTTCCAAGTGTTGCGTTTACAAGTGTGTGGCACCATGTCCAGATTGGTAATTTTTATTTGTTTATTTTTGAGGCAGGTTCCCACTCTAGCCCTGGAATTCATTCTATGGCCCAGGCTGGTCTCAAACTCACTGCCATCCTCCTAACTTAGTGTTCCCAAGTACTGGGAGTAAAGGCAGAAGCCCAACTTTAAAATTCATGTAGAATATAAAATGGATCATAAAAGGGAAAGATACTGAAAGTCACATAAATCAGTTAATTCAAAATATAAAGTAGCTATGCTGGGCATAAAGGTGCATTCCTGTAATTCCAGTACTTGGAGACTGAGGCAGGAGAATTGATGCAACTTTGAGAGTAGCCTGGGCTACATAGCAAAACCCTGACTGGTAAAAAAAAATTCATGATTTTCTAAAGTAGTGAAAATGAGCAGACATATTCTAGCATCATTTATGAAGCAAAACCAAGAAGTTTTGGTGGAAATCATGTGAGCAGTAAAGATATGAGACATAAAGATGATGCCCAAACTTCTGCTATAGGAGATGAAGTATATGGGGGAAGGTATTAGCTCGGGTTTTGTTGCTTTGACAAATATATGCAAAAAAAATTTAACTGAAAGAATGAAAGGTGTGTTTTGGCTCTTGGTTTCAGGAAACTGAGTCCATGGGTGGCTGGTTCCATTTCTCTTAAACTAGTTGCAAACATCATAGAGAAAAGACATGGTGGAGGAGAGGAGCTTATCTCGTGTCAGCCATGAAGCAGAGAGCTAAGAAGGGAACAAGAACAAGATACACCCTTCAAAGCCCCAGAGACTTACTCTCTGGAACTAGGACCCATCTCCTTTCAGTATGAACTCATTTGTGGTGGTCTGAATAAAAAATGTCCTCCATTGCCTCATGTGCTTTGATCGAGTCTCATATTCAATCCCTAGTTTGGGGAGCCTTTCAGAGGTGGAGCCTTGCTGGAGCAGGTGTGGCACTGGAGGAGGATCTTGAAGTTTATTAGTCTAGCCCTCTGGGTGTTCAGAGATAATTGACTCTTGCTGCTGCCTCCCAGCTGATGTGATGAGGTGTAATGCCCCAGCTGTGGGCTCTTCCATGCTTTCTCTGTCATGATCAACTTCCCCTTGAAACTATAAGTGGAAATAAAGCTGCTTCTCGTCATGTGTTTTATCCAAGCAACAAGAAGCTAACTACTACATCATTAATGGATTAACTCATTGATGAAGTTTGCATCCTCAGATCTAATCACCTCAAAGCCCCACCATGTGGGAAAGACTTCAACATAAGCCTTTTTGGAGAGATCCTTCATATTCAAACCATAATATGGAGCTAATAAATAATAAACCAAATCAGCAAAACAAAAGGAAGAAATGATGATCTGCTGAACTTGTGATAGCGACAGTGCAGACATGAAAATCTGCCATGAGGCAATTGGGGAGATGAGTTCAGAACTCAACAGAGAGTGTTTGAAAACTAAGTAGACAAGGGAGCTGGACCACTGAGGAACACTCACAGAGAGAAGAGAAGCTCGTGCGATAGGACAAGAGCAAGTCAAGGAGTTCTGGAGTTCTGGAAATGAAGAAGGTTTGTGACTCAGAGAGATGAGCAACATCAAACCACGAACCTACAGTTAAGGTAAGAACTTGAACACATCTACTGGCTTTGCAACGAGGTAATGACTGGATTCAGTGAGAGCAATTTCACAGGCAAAATGGGGCCAGAAATCAGGTCACAACAAGTCAAAGACTTCAGAGTCCGGTGTGAGTAGAAGAGAGTGACTTCAAATACTTTGCAAGAAGCTGGAGGATGAGGGAGAGAAGAGGAGAAGGCACCAGTGAAAGAGGTGCCCAGGGAGGATGTGCCTTTGATGATTAGACTATGGTGGGTGAGGAGGGAATCCAATCTCCCTCATTCACTGTCCTGAGGTGCCCAGTCTCACCTCTCACTTCCTCTGCTTGACTCCTAAAGACTCATACTGAAGCTGCAACCCTGAAAGGAGGTTCAGGAAGGAGGGGAGAGGGCAGGAAAGACGCCTAGGATCATGTCTTCCTTATGTCTCCAGCCAGATCCAAATCCTAGAACTGGATGAAGGATGATTCATTCATTTCTCTAGGTGTGGAACCCTGGGCATCCCTACCCAGTCTCAGTGGATTTGGAATTCAGAGCTATCTAAGGAAAAGGGCACACATCTTGCAAGAGGAAATCTCTTGCATCTTAAACTTGACATGACCTATTTTCAACATCCTTGCTGAAAGACTCCTCTATTCTAAGCAAACATTCATCCATATAAAGTGAGGATTTGAGGTAGATGATAAATAAAGTTTAAATTTCAGCTACAAAATTATTTAAGCCCCATTAATATAATTTCCCCAATTTCAGAAGAAGAAAATGAATGAAATTGGAAACTAATCTTTCTAAGGAACTTGGCATCAGTCTTGTTCCCTGGTACTTGTTGTGTTGTTACCTTCTTATTGCTGGGACAGAACACCCTGCCAGAAGCAGTTTATGGGAAGGAAGGGTTCATTCCTGATTGACAATTTCAAGGGGACAGTTCAGCATGGTGAAGAAAACATGACACAGTCAGGAAGCTGGCTCTCATCATGTCACATATCTGGGTGGTAGTACTCTATGTCCTGGGCTTGGAGCTGGGTCCACCCCCTGTGACGCACCTCCTCCAGCGAACCTTCGCCTCCTAAATGGCCACTATGTAGAGGTTGGGTATGAGGCATAGTCACAAACATATGAGGCTATGAGGGACATTTCACATTCAAACTACCACACATGTGCTTCTCATAAAAGCCCTGCAGTCTTCTTATAAACTCCATGGTCTTGAACTTGCTTGATTTACTTTCCAAGAAGCCACCAATGTGGCACATGAAACACAAGCACCTGGCTGTGTGACCTTGAGCAAGTCATTTCAGTTCCCAGAGCATGAATCCACTCCTATTTACTGTTCAGTGGTGCCACCCTGGAGACAATACATCCATTATATAATCCAGAGATGGCCTGCTCTACTGCTGGTAGGACTACTAGAAACCTAATTGAGAAATCTTTTTTTTTTTTTAAATATTTTATTTATCCATTTTCAAGCAGAGAGATACAGGAGATAGATGATGATGAGAGAGAGAGAGAGAGCACCAAGGCCACCACCTTGTGGATCTGGCCTATGTGGGTCCTGGGGAATTGAACCGGGGGCCTCAGGCACTGGAGACAAGTGCCTTAACTGCTGAGCCATATCTCCAGCCCTAATTGAGAAATCTTTGAGGGAGATGCAAGAGCATTCCCATTTCAGTTTCAAAGTCATGCATAACAGGAAATTGAAACTTGGAGCTTTGGGCAACCTTCCAGGTCACATGGGAAGTCATGGCAAGAGCAGATAATGTTACTACAAACTGCTCTTGTAATTCATTCTCCCACAAAGATCAACTCTGCTATACTAGCAAGTTCAGCAAGGCCTGGGATTATCAGCCAAATAAATGCCACTTCCATAAGTTATTGTTGCCCCAGGGCCATTGTCAATTTTTTCTGTCTAAAATACTACTGTGAATTTTGCATTCATAAACCATTTTTGCTTTTGGCTTTATTGCTTGCCCTATGACTTTCCCCCTCATCTTGGTTGCTAAAGAGAGCCCCTTTGTGTGCACTAGCACCCCAGAGTTTCCCCCCAGTCATGTCAAAGAGTTATATTCTTGTCGCTGTTGGGTAGAACAAAACCCAATGCCCACTGGACACGTCTGTGCCATGTGAAACCATTGTCTAGCTTTGTACCACAGTCGCGGGAGCTCAATTGGAGAGCTGTCTTCAGAGCTATGTGACTGCTTCTCCTCTATGATCATGGAACAATAAAGGAATAGTAAACTTTATGGCAATTTTAAAAAAAAAATTGTGGTGCTAGGCAAAATTTCACCAACTTTCCATCACTTGAACTGCATTCAAAATGGATCCAGAAAATGTGCCTAAAAGAAAATAAATGTTGTTTCAACAGTTTTTTTTCCTCTTTAAATTGATGGTTAAGTACATAACAAAAGATGACAACAAATAGCATATACATACTTGCCTGAACAAGAAAAAAACATACCACCCACATGCACAGAATACCACACACAGGCACTTCATGAGAAGTCAGATGCCGTACAGGGGAACTGCTGAATATTGATGACATGTTTCTCAACCCCATACAAATTACTCCCGCTAAAGTGTATCCAGCTTGGGCTTGACGGTGTGTCTCCTCCAATATGTTGTCAAGTGTGGTCGTCAGAACACATCCTAGGAGCAGCTTTTGCTGGAACATTTCCACAGCTCTACTTAAGCATGGCCTTGTGTACATCCTCCAAGCACTGGCCATTGACAATTACTAAAGTACCTTTAAAAAGAAAGAAACAAAAAGAAGTTGAAGAAGCCGCTTCTAAGAAAATTCAACAGATGTGGCAGGAAGAGTTGAGAGCATAAGGTCAGAAACTTATTGATTTCTCCTTGAGGACATACCATTTTACCATACGTGATAATGGTTGGCAACCCCTTGGACATCCTCATACAACGGAGCTATTCTAGAGAACAGAACTAAGCTGGATATCACTAATGCCCCTCAAGTTCATACAAGGCAGATTATCCCAATCTCAGGAAGGGACACTTCTTTCCCATCAAATAAGAGTACTGACAGCTCAGCAGGTGTCTCAGCTCAGAAGGTGTCTCAGCTCAGAAACATTCTGCACTAAGCATGGACATATTCATTCAAGAAATATTCACTGAGCACCTTCATGTACCAGCACAATTCTAGGTGCTGGTGAACAAAACAGACAAAAAAGTTCCAATTACATTGTTCATCTCTCAGACTCATGGACTTACAGAAATGCCTTTTCCCTCCCAACATGCCTATTCTCTACTTTCACTGACGAAGGTGGCCAATTGTCTGAGAAAGAAAGCATTCTTGTTCATGACAGTAAACAGAAGTCTTCAACAACCATTCCCTCATTTTCCTAAGAATTATTGATGAGTATTGTCTGGAGGCCTGGATCGGGGCTTCAGACTGAGGACAGCAAGATGAAAGACCCTCAGCTCTGGCTTTGACAAGGATTATATATTTCTATAACGCCTTTCATGTGAACCCATTAACAATTGATCGTTTTCAAATTGAATTTGCATTCTTGAAATCCGCTGATAGCTAAGAATTAGTCGGATCTCCTTTTTCCCAGGCCAAGTATTTCTCCTGATGCACTCATGTATGGCCCTAGGGATAACAGCCACTACTTGAAAATATACCACTGCTCAACTTGAAAAGCATTCGCTGGGCTTGGACACGCATCTGAATGTTCTCACTCCATTTTCCATAGTCACAACTCCTGCTATGTTTTCAATTAGCTACAGTAACTGAAATTAATATTCCATTACACTTTGTTGATGATGCTTTAATTTAACCAACAATAATGATGAGGGCATAAAATAGTCCAAGTCCTTTGTCTAGGATGTGATGAGTAGAACCATATGTCTGACCTCAACCCTTTGGGGAATGGACCTTCAGAAAGTACTTTCATGGCCCCTCCACTTTTTTTTTCCTGTTGCTTTTTTTGGTCTATGTGGCTTTGTTTACCTCACTATATGTGGGAGGTGAGGCTGGAGTGAGGGGTATTGCTTTACTTCTAAAATTCTTGCTTCGTTCTTCATCTATTATGCTTTCTTTCCCCCCCCCCATATTTACTCCACAAAACTTTGGTCAAAGTATACACAGAAATTAGCCAATTTTTCTTTGCTTTGGGGAGGGGATAATTATGGAGTATGTATCTGTGTGCCTCTGTGTGTGAATCAACAGATACATAGGTATGCATCAAGTGTGGAGATCTAAATGTCCCACCTAGAGGGAGTGGTGGGCAGTCTATAATTCACAGGCCCCAGAGGAGCCATTCAGGGCAGTGCTGGTGGAGCTCGGTCATTCCTCACCAGGTGAACATACTGTGGCTTTGATTGAGCCCCCCCCCTCCAGCAAATCCCGCATTTTCCCTCAGAACAGTGTGTGGCTGAGTGAGTTACTTATTAACCTCTCTGCACCCTAATCTGCTCTTCTATACAAGGACAATAAGAAGATTAAGAGATGACGTGTGTGTGGAAAATAACGGAGCATCTCTGTGATGGGTATTTGATAACGAGCAGGCATCGTGAAATGGTCATTGCTTTGCACCCTTCATCATTCTTTCTCTCTTTCATCACCTGGCTTCTCCCAGTCTACATTTACATATTTTCTTCTTGTTTCACCCCCCCCAAACTCTCTTCCTGCCAGCATCTCAGCTCCGAGGGTTTTCTGGAAGCATTACTCAGAGGATTTCAACAATGCAAATTCAATTCTAAAACTATCAATTGTTCATTTGTTCATGAGAAAGACATTACAGAAGTATATAATCCCTGTCAAGACAAGAGCTGAGTGCCCTTCATCTTGCTGCAAACAAATACCTATGGAGGCTCCATGCTAACCCAGGCATAGAGAAGAGTGATGGGAACAGTACCAGCCCAGCCTTCCCCGTGGGGGCAGAAGCATCCTTGACAGTCACAGTGTCACGGTCACCAAGGTCTTGCTTCTTCTGATTGTGTAGTATCTTAATAGCATCTTAATGGCCCCAGAACATCCACTGCATGACCCCTGAGTCTGCTATTTGTCCTGCTGTTGAGAGACTCAGACCTGCATTGAAGGACCCAGGTCCTCAGTCCCACTGGACGATGCATGTTAGCTGTGGATCTTAGGCAAGGAGCTTCCCATCTGCAAGTGTCACCTTCCTTTTCTGTACAATAGGTATATTTGTCAGAGCACAGTTAGAGACAACAAAGCCAATTCTAACTAGTTAAACAAAAAGAACCAGTATGAAGAGCATCACATTTTTGGAAAGGCTAATGGCTAAGCCCTGGGCTCTATTTAACTATGTATAACTTCCTACAACTAGAACCACCAACCACAGGCGTCGTCCTTGTTGACATACTAGATGCTTCATGACTGACTCCTGGCTTGATGCTTAACTCTCTTACTCATCCAAGTCTCCTAAGAGCACAAGTGATAACACTAAAATTGCATCCAAAATCAAAGCTGCAAGGTATGTGGGAAATGTCATTTTTAGGGCTACTTTAGTGTCAAGAAGGTATGCAAGAGAAGGAGGAAAGAGGCAGACTAACTGAATTATACATTTAAAATATATATTTTTATTTATTTGAGAGGAGAGACAGAGAGAGGGAGAGAGAGAATGGACACAGCAGGGCCTCCCACCACTGCAAATGAACGCCAGATACATGCACCACTGTGCACCTGGCTTTATGTGGGTACTGGGGAATTGAACCTGGATCTTTAGGCTTTGCAGTCAGGTGTCTTAACTGCTGAGCCATCTCCCCAGCCCTACTTGTCCCATTTTTTACATTATTATTTATAAATATTTATTTCTTTATTTGCAAGCAGAGAGAGATAGAAGAGAGACAGAAAGAGAGAATTGGTGTGCCAGGGCCTTCAGCCACTACAAACAAACTCCAGATACATGCACCACATTGTGCATCTGCCTTTACATGGGCACTGGGGAATTGAACCCAGATCATTAGGTTTTGCAGCCAAGTGCCTTAGACGCTAAGCCATCTCTTTATCTCCCCCCCCCACACACACTTTTTTTTAAAGTACAAAAATGTGTTCCTTACAGTTTTGCTGCAGGATTGAGTCTGTGAAGTTGTTTCCATTTGATAAAAAGAGGTTTGACCTGACACAGTGCATTCACGCTGAGTGCCAGAGGTGTGTGCAGCCTGAGAAACCCATCCGGGTGCCCTGGCACCTCCCATGCTCTTGAATGAGCTTGGACCTTGATTCCCGCTGTCCATCACTCTTCTTTGCTGCCTCGACTCCACCCAGAATGAGAGAGGTTTTTGGCACCTGGCTACCCAAAGTCCACTGAGTATAGATTCCTGTCATTAAAGTACTGTGAAAACCCACAATGGGGTAAATTATTCTGCCTGCAAATGCTAAGTAAGATTTTACATTCTCTCGTCCCTATAAACAAAGGTCATTGGGCAAAATGGAACATTGCTCTATTCGGCTTGCTTTCTTCCACAGTGGAGATTGCTTATGTGATGTATTAATTTTGCTATATACATGTTCACTAGTTTGAGATTCTGTCCCTAAAATACTAAGCTAGATAAGGAGGATCTCTCTAGCTTGACTCTTAATCTGTTTTTAAATTTAAAAAATTAACTATAATTTTCTTAATGGTGAATTTATTAAAGAAAATTTGGAAAATGCTGAAAAGTATTTTAAAGACAGCTACCTTACCAGCATGAACAATTTGGAACTATTCCCTTCTGAGATCATATGAACCAAAAGAAAGCTAGCAGGACTATATGAAATCATGAAAATAGTCTTTAAGGTAAAAAGTATTATTAGAAATGAGAATGGCCATTACATAATAATAGAAGCTTCACCCCACAAGGAGCATCTAAGCATCTTCAGCTCTTAGGTATATGTTACAGCTTCACAATGTGTGAATACAAAATTCAGTACACTAAAGAGACATGTTCATACACTTTAGAACATCTCTCTTAGTGGATAGACCAAGCAAAGACACAGATAAGGGACTGCATCCAAAGACCTCCCAAACTCACAAAGGTGATTTACAAAAATGAACCAGGCATTTGGCTATCAGAGATAGTGTATAAATCTTCAGACCACATCCTCAGTCCAAAGGCAACAGATAATGCTTCAGAAAGAACAAAATAAAAATGTATATCTTTGGCAGATTTCAAATGCATTTTAAATAATTAATGGCAATAGAGAGAAATCATAAATTAGATAATTATATAGTTTAATTGATTACATGTGAAAAAATCAACATGCCAAAAGTAAGAATGCAGCTAAGGCATCCTTTAGAAGAAATCCATAGCTTTGAATTCCGATGGTTGGAAAAAAGAAAGGGGCAAAGCTGATAAGTTGATCATCTATATCACGAAGTTAAAAATAATAAAGCAAACCCCAAATGGAATAATTGAGAAATTCCTTAGAGTGACAAGCAAGGAAAACAAAAAGGAATCAACAATGCTGAGTGAAGAACTGGGGAACTGTTGGATAAGATATGGGGTAGAATCCACATTTGAAAGTAAAGGAACAGACATACAGAAACAGAGGCTCCAGGGTGGCATCTTTGTCCAGCAAAATTACTAGTGTTAATGCCAGGGTGACAGCAAACTACCTCATGGAACTCCCTCCACCTCCCTACCACAGAGTAGCCAGTAACCATGGGCCATAGCCAAGGGAGCCATGGATCCCAGGGGAAGCCTTCCCAGTATGGAATCAAGACACTCAAGAGAACAAACTGGGGTGATTTCTGTACCCCACAACTCAGCAGCATCTGACTAGAGACACTTCCTATAGTGACTTGCTGGTTTTCCTCTGATAGCAGACAGCTAACTTCGAGGTGCCCAGGGGAGCCACAGAAATGCAAGTAAAGATGTTCTGAAGACCTACTCCAGAGACTTCCATATCACATGACTTCATTCACCTTTCAGCTTCCACATCTGTGGTCCCTAATATGCCACTCCTCTGATGGGCCACCACCATCCTGTGAGGGCCCCAGTTATTTCCTGACAAATGTCAGGCCACCCCACTGCAAGGTTCCCATGAGCTGTCTCCTGATCAGCTTCATAAGAAAGAAGCTCTAGGAGTCCAGAGAAGAAGACACAGCCAGTGAAAGCCAGAACAAGGTAGGCACTCACTGGGGATATACACAGATCTACACCTGGAAACCTTTAGCTGGTCCCTGGCATCTGAAGACAGTTAACCTCCACTGGAGTGATCCTCCACTCCCTCGACAGTTGCAAGGGAGCTCAGCATCCCCAGTCAACACGTTAAGCTATCAGGTGGGCAAGGCTTCCTCATTCTTCCAGCCCACAGACCTGTGGGGGCTTTTATCTGATACCCAGAGATGTCTGGATTGCATGTGACCTAGAGGGCAGTGCAGCTCAGGCCAGAGAACTCTTTCTCACTTGAATGACCCAAGCAAATGGGTAAACAAGTAGGAGTGGCTATCCATTTCATAACATTCTTATGAAAGCATAGAAGACCACAAATAGCCAAAGCAATCCTAAGGAGAAAGAATATAGGGGCAGGTATCACAATACCTGATTTCAAATTGTATACACAGCATGGGTTCCTTTCAACTGAGCATATTTCTTAATCAGCGAGTCATTGATTACCCACATAGGCTGGTGCCACTATTAGTGCACAGGTGTGTACATCTCATCAGGCTGGTTGCCTTCATATAGGAGTGTCACTGCTTGCTCCAAATGTTATTTCCCCTAGCAGCTTATGTAGTGCTTTCCCACACTATATGGACTTAACATCCGGGACCTGGCTTCCTTTCATAGTCCAGTCAGATCTCTCAATGTTCTGGGTCAGCAGCATGCTGGCCACCTAATCTTTGACAAATGAGACAGAAATAATAAGTGGAGACAAGACTAACAAATAGTGCTGGAAACACTAGATATCAACCTGCAGAAGAATGAAATTAGATCCATATCTCTCTCCACGTACAAATAAATATTCAAAGTGGATCAAAAACTTTTACCTAAAACCTGAAAAACTGAAACTGCTAAAGGAAATAAGTCGGGCACATCCTTTGAGATATAAACATAGGTAAGAACTTACAGAGCAAGAAGGACCCCAATAGCACAGAAAAAGCCCCAAGAATTAATAAATGGGACTACATGAAATAAAAAGTTTCTATAAAGCAAAATAAACCATCAGCAAAGCAAATAGACAGTCTGCTGAGTGCAAAATCTTTGCCTGCTCTGTGTCAGACAGGGGACTAATAACCAGAATTTACAAAGAACTACAAAAATTAAACACCACAAACATAAAACTGCCAATCGCCAAATGAGTTAATGAACAGATAGTTCACAAAAGAAGAAACACTAATGGCCCATAAGTACTTTAAAAAGTGTTTGACATCTCTAGCCCTCAGAGAAATGCAAATTAAAACCACTCTGCGATACCATCTCACACCAGTCAGAATGGCTATCATCAAGAACACTGACAAGGAAGCAAGGCTGTGGAGAAAGAGCAGTGTGTATTCACTGCTGCTTGGAATGCAAACTAGTACAACCCTTATGGAAATAAGTATGGAAGGATCGAAAACTTAGAACTCCCTCATGACCCACCCATAGCAGTCCTGGGAATATACCTGAAAGATTATATGCTTTACTAGAAAAGAACTGAACAATCATGTGTATTGATGCACTGTTTAAAATTGCTAAAAATGGGCCAGGCATGGTGGCACATGTCTTTCTTTAATCCCAACACCTGAGAGGCTGAGATAGGAGGATTGTCGCGAATTCAAGGCCAACCTGGGCTATGGAGTTCCAGGTCAGCCTGGGATAGAGTGAGACTCTGCTTTAATTTTTTTTAATACAGCTAAGAAGTGGAATCAACCTAGATTCCCATTGACAGATAAGTGGATAATGAAAATGTGGTACATATATATGATGGAATTCTACTCGGTAGCACAAAAAATGAAATTATGAAATTTGCAGGAAAATGGCTTAGAACTGGAAAGAATTATATTAAGTGAAGTGACCCAAACTCAAAAAGGCCCAAACCACATATTTTCTCTAATATAGGGATCCTAGCTCAAGAAATACCTTTAAATACCTATATAAAGGGGGCAAATATGAGTAAACCCTATAAAGCTACAGTGGTAGCCAAGAGCAAGTATAAGGAGATAGGTAGGGTGAGGGGCAAGGGAAGGGTGATAGACATACGTCACATGTGAACAGAAGGTGGGGAAGTCACTGGCGGGAAGAGGAGGACTAGGGGAGAGAAGGGGATTGGGGAGAGGATGTGTAGAGATGAGAACCAACTGTAACAAATTGTATTTGAATTGACCAGAATGAATGACATATAGCTAAATCTCTATATATTAACAAAAAATTGAATTAAAATTTAAAAGAATAAAGAAGTAGGCTGGGGATGTGGCTCAGTGGGCAGAGTGCTGCCTGGCATGGGTGAGAAGGAAGTCTAGCACGGCCTACATGCACCACTGTGATGGTGCTCCCAGGAAAACAGGGGTGCATGAACCAGAGTGGGGAGGGTGTGGCAGCAGGGTCAGGTGGCCAGTTTGTCACACTGCAGTGAGAATCAGGAGGCAGAATACATACAGGAAATGAAGCCAGGCTATAAAACCTCAAGTCCCATCCCAGCACCTACTTCCTCCAGCAAGGCTCACTGTGTCAGGAGCATTCACTTAATTCTCAAAACAATCTCCTAAAAGTCACTCAACCTCCCCAAACAGCACCACTGGCTGGGGATCAAATATTCAAACTCCTGAGCCTCTAAGGGTCTTTTCACAGTCAAACCACTCGCACAGTCTCCAAATATGAGACTATGTAAGTGTTAATGATGGGTCATCACAGCACATTCACAGACCCCACCAGGCAGCTTGAATGTACACCTACTGCAGCAGTGTAAACTCCCGCAGATACCTAAGCAAAATGTCCTCTCTGCTTGTCTTTCTCCACAGGCAGGGAAGCTGAAGGCTTTGACAGAAAGAGGCCACATTTTGACCTTAATGTATAAATAAACCTTTATTGATAAAGTCAAGACATCCAATGAAGAGGATACATATAAACACAGATCTGAAAGTAGATAATCATAAGCAGTTTTCAAGAAATGCTGAGTATTTGCTAGGTAGGAAATAAAGTGTGCGTGTGATTGAGGAATAGTGTGGTCAAAGAGCCAGAGATTATGTTTGTTGGTTGAAAACTTGAGCCATAGTCATTAAAAAGTTGAAATAGAGTAAAAGAAACACACACACACACACACACACACACACACACACACATGCGCGCACACACACACTCTTCCAGATCAGTATCCTACCCTATCTTTAGAATTCTCTAATTGAACTCTGAACATTTCTTAGGAAAATATGATTTTTTAAATGTTTTTAAAATATGATTTAATGAAAACATTTTATTTCAGTTTAAAAAGATCAACTTGATGACTTAGATGAAGAAACTAAAATAAAGTATTCCTGAACTGATCAGAGAAAAAAGTCGTGAAGAAGAAATACTCAAACTTGAGACACCAGGTTTGTACTCTAACCCTCTGAGATGGCTAAATGTTCAGGATACTCTAATTTCCTCTAGACTGGTTCACACACTTCTAGTTCCTTCCCTGACCTCACCTAAGCCCTCTTTGCCTCCCTGAAAGTGGGAAATGTTCCTTTTAAAAAGATCAAATGAAACAGGGAAAGAAACTATATATTTTCGTCTAAATTCCCCATCAGCTCAGAAAGGAGGCAGCATCCACCCAACCTAGCTCCATGTGCCTCACCTTTCAGCTGGTACCTTTGTGTCCCCTTGGCTGATGCCAGCAATCCAGCCCAGGGTCTCCCTCTCAGCTCTCCCAGGCTTCTTAGAACTCAGATTCCCAAGACAAAGGAAAATTGAGGTCCCGTTCCGTGCTCAGGTTTACTGAGAATTAAACCATGAGCCGATACCATCAAAACACATCTCACTTGTGACCTTTCACAGCCAACGAATTGGGAGGGTTTTTCCTTTGCTGGGGATTGAATTTAAAATGACTTCCCAGGAGCGAAAGGTCAGCCCATGGAATCACGATATCCAGTTAAACACAGCTAAATAGAACGTTTTAGCATGACAATAAATGGAGTTATATTTAGCTGATTTGGGAAATTATCTGGCAGGGGGAAAGGAGGGGAACAGAGATGCTTCATTCCCCCAGCTGGGAAAAGCAATGAAGTAGGGCAAAATACAGCACAAAGGTGAGGAATTTTACCAAATCCGCCCCAGGACACCCTTTCTGCTTTCCCAACATCTACCATGTTCCCAGTTGGACATGTTGGTGGAACTGTATAAAAGCCATATTGTTTGTGTGATGCACACATAAAGTTCCTATTGGCATGGCTGGAACAAGACCGGCTCTGAAGGGAGACCTACCCTCAAATAACTCTGTAGACAGCTTTGATTTCCAGATACGAACCAGGTAAAAAGCACATTAGCCAAGCTGTCTTGGGTAACAAATGCATTCTTCATTAACAAGGAAAGACTGAAGGGAAAAAGTAGTTGGCACTCGTTCCCCTCCACTTGAAATGCCCATGTCATTTGGAAACAGCCTCATATTTTGCTGTTGTTACCAGTGACTGTATCTTTAAATAACTCCCAATAATAAAAGACAGTGACACACGAGAGCAACGCAGGGACCATAAGTGGTAGCCTTTTACCTCTGGAAGCTTACCTTGTCGTCCATTCTGAAACTCGATGTCTGTAATTGCAGCCACTGGGAAGGTGTGGAGTACTACGGCATCAGATCTGCCAGGAGTCAGAAGAGATTACAGGTGTATGTTGTTTTTCTTCAAAGGGAAAAATATGTTTAATTGAAACCAATTTAGAAATCAGGATCCCTGTGAGTATAGAGTGAGAATGTTTTCAATGAAACACTGTCTCATCCTGGCTCTGAGAGGTCCAATAGCATTTCTCTCCCAGGCTAAGTGTGCTATTTGATAGGGAATCCACTGCTAATGCCTGTCCCCCAAGACCCTGTCAGCGACACAGGAAATGCTATTCTGGATAAGTATACTCCCACAGTGAACTTAGAAAGCCATCAACCCACTCTGTGGATTCCAACTAAGTTCACTTTCACTTAGGATGGTGATAAGGTCTTTTTCTTACTGACCTTCCATTTGATCGCCTTAAAAAAAAAAATCTCACCTGTTCTGGCTATTTCTTAATTTGCTACTTACTTTTGATTCTGTGTTCGGGCAGTCTAGATGGACTAACTCAATCCGTGTGTGTTTAACATTGGCTACTTACAGATCTCTGGCTAAGGGAATTGTATAACCAAACACATTACAAAAAAGTAATACTCAGGCTTCAAGCCTTTGGCTGTTACATGTCTATATCGGAGTCAAGTTTCAACCTGGGAAAACATTGATACCATACAAACAAAACTATTGCTTACTTCACCAACTTCATTGTGTGTGGGGGGGGACATGGGGGTGGAGAAGAAAAACTCTCAATACGTAGCAAGGCTTGACATCATCTAGAACTCGTGATTCTCTCGCCTCAACTTTGCTCCTTTCTATCCATACATTGCTAATCACAGTGTTTTCTCTATACTCTGACACACAGATCTGTTGTTCTGAGTTCAAATCCAATTCTACTTTCTACATAATGAAGCAATCTCTCAGCTTTGGTTAACTGTTCCATAACAGTTCTATCCTGACATTAAAATTACCACCGTCCTCCTCCCTTCCTCATAGATGTTCTCACATTATTGTCACCAGACTTCACTCTACACCTCTACTAGATCATTGCCAAGAGCTCCAAGGTCTAGATATGCAGAAATCATGACTCCATGAGAGATTTCCTTTTCATGCAGCTGGAACATACAGTCATCCCATTGCGGAGGTGAAGAGATAATGTGAAATTAGCTATGGTAGTAACATAGGACACTTCATAGTAATGTGATTGAAAAGATTATGTGTGTGCAAAACATCTCTCAAAAACTTTGCATATCCCCTTTGTCATCTTTTTCATGTCCTCTCATCCTTGGTTAGAGAATTGTTTTGTTTAACAGAAGGCAGAGAAAATGGAGGAAAACCAAGATCCACTGATAAAACAAAAAGATAGCAACTGCCCACCATGAGATGTGCCACCTCTACCACATCTTCCAGAGCCCAGGAGATATTGCAGAGGAAGTAGAGTCATGAATACTGCTCTTACTGCCAGCCTGACAACCAAGTCCTGAGCGATGGTGACAGACACAGTGATCAATCAAAACTTATCAAAGCAGAAATCCAGAGGCTACAGAGAACTCAACACTAAATCAGACTGCCAACAGGCCTGCCATGGCTCAGGGAACATTGTGGAAGAGGGGGTGGAAAGATTGTAAGAGCCACAGAGTAGGTAGGAATACCATGAGGCATGGTCCCCCCCACCCCCACTACTTCAATCCATAGGGACTGACTGAGACCTTCATAACCCCACAATTGAATACTATAACCCCACTGAGGAGGGTCAGGAAATGGGATTTGGGACAAGGGAATAAAAAACTGTAACCCTGGGCTGGAGAGATGGCTCAGTGGTTAAGGTGCTTGCCTCCACTGCCTAAGGCCCTGGGTTCAATTCCCCAGTACCCACGTAAGCCAGACACACAAGGTGGCAACCCTGGCATTCTCTCTCTCCCCCCTCTCTCTCTGCTTGAAAATGAAAAATAATAAATAAAATATTTTTTAAAACTGTAACCTGTTATATAAAAAATTAAAATTTAAATATCGTGTGCACACGTGTGTGTGTGTGTGTGTGTGTGTGAATGAGAGAGTACAGGCATGTCATGTGATGTGCACATGGAGGTCAGAAAACAGCCTCAGCTGTCAGTCTACTCTTTTCACTTTGTTTGAAGCAGAGTCTCATTGTTCGCCACTGCATAAGCCAGGTTAGCTGGCCCACCACCCTCTGGGAATTCTCCTGTCTCCCACTCCCATCTCACCATAGGTGTATTGGGATTGCAGGTTCATGCTATCATGTCTGGCTTTGTATGGGTGCTCTAGATCCAAACGCAGGTCCTCATGCTTGTGGAGCAAGCACTTGGCATAGTGATCCATCTGCCCAGCCTGAAAACTGATATTTTTGACAAAATTTGATCACAAAGAGAATTATAAAGAGGAAGAAATCAAGGAGTACTTTCATATTATTAGAAAAGATTATCGTTTACTGAATACATGCTTAGAACAGACATTGGATAGGAAGCATGATAAGAGAATAAAGGAAAGAGTTTGGGATAGGAAAGAGATTATAACAAGGGCCAGGCAGGAATGCCTTGTCTTTATCTCATGACTGACTGTGGCCATCACTTTCTCAATTCTGGGACAAAAACCCCAGCAGCAGCTTAAGGGAAGAAAAATTTTACTTCAGCTGACAGTTTCAAGGGGAAGTGTCATCATGGTGGGGAAAGCATGGCAGATCAGACAGCATAATGTCACATCTTGTCACATCAGTTGGGAAGAAGCAGCAAGAATGAGTTGCTTAAAAAAAAAAGAGTGAGATGCTAGCACTGGAGAGCTGGGCTGGATTATATCGAGGCCTGGCCTAGTGACATACCTCCTCCAGCAAGGCTCCACCAGCTGGAGATGAGGCTTCACCATAACACATGAGGCTATGGGTTGGTCACGCCACAGTCACACCACCATACTAATCAAGGCTCCCATTTGCTGAGAAGATGCTGTAACCTCTCTTCTACTTAAATAGCAAAGTACTTGTTCACTACCTAGCCGACAGTACCCAGTACAATGTGGTTAGATGGGTTTTCTCTGGCCATGGCTAGGTGGAAAGAGTTCTAGCTAAAGTAAGAAAACTCATGTTCTAGAGTTAAAACCACTGCTCACCAGCTGTTGAGACTGAAGGCATTAAAGGAGAGAGTTCAAAAACTGGTATTTTCCTTCCTACAAGGCTACAATGAAGTATAAGAAGTAAACTGAAGTTTTCAGGGATATCTGACCTGATTCTTAGGAATAGTGTTCTTAACCTTTGTACTTTTTGTCTCTGTATAACTATAAATAATGGAAAGGAAACTATCTAGGAGAGCACATAAAGTCAGAAGTTTCAGGCAACAGAAAAGCTTATGAAGTGGACTGCTGTAAGAATACAGCCCATATTCAGTTCAGTTCAGGTCTAAGCTTTCAGCAAACACCCAACTAGTAGAGACACATAAACATTGTGAAAACTCAGTACAAATACAAAGAAAAAGGCCATGTGTCCCTTGAATACATTGACAAAATATATGGTAGAAAGACATTCAGCACATCTCTGGGCTTTGACCTCCACTACTCTGTCTGTAACTGCTGATAATACAACCTACCCAAGATTCTGGTGAAAATAGAACATGCTTTTTACAAAGCATGTTCTACAGTGCTTGGCAGATTATAACCCAACAAGCACTGTAGCTGGCTATGACTTATAAATGAACTGAAGGTTAAGTGAGGTCATTTGAAAAAATAGTCAGAACCAATAATGGTGTGCCAATAATGGTTCACCAGGTGAGCCAGTAATAGAGGGCTCCTAGGATAGACTGTGACCTCATGGTTACCAGGATTATTATTATTTATCTAGCAGGTTAGCACATTAAAAAACAAGGTCATTATCATTTACTGAAAACAGGAAACTGATGGGGAAAACAAAGCCCTCAGCAAGTTCAAACACTTAATGTGCTAAATCCCTTCTCTGAACAAATCATCATACCACAATATCAAAGAAAATAATTCAATGCACCTCTGGCCTCTCCCCTGTGAAGACAGGTCCTGAGAAATGGTGTATAAATAGGAGAGACAGCTTCAGGTAACGGTGGGGCCAGGGCTCAGATTCTTCCCACAGAGGGAAGCTATCTAAAAATCATAATTTGTGAGCAACCTGTCATTTTCCCATAAAAGTCAATAATGAAGAATGATTGGTCATGTAAGAATACAAGACAAAACAGACAAGACTCAAGGGGCTGAGAGATGGCTCAGGGGGCAAAGTGGTTGCACAGCAAGCACAAGGGTCTGAGTTTGGATCCCCAGCACTCACATAAAAGCCAGGCTTAGTAGTATCCCAGCACTGGGGAGGTAGAGATGGGAGGATCCCTGGAGTTTACTGGCCTCTACATACATGCATAAACATGTGGATGTACACCTCCATACACATATGTATGCCTATACATGTACAAAGGTGCATACACACATGAATGGACATCCCCCACACATACACAGAAAGAAAATGCACATTTCCCCTAGTCACTGACTTAAATCTCCTCCAATGATTCTCGGCGTCACTTGACATGGCTGCAGGTTAAAGCTACTGACAACCACATGCCCATGCAGAGAGATGTATGCACCAGGTACAGTTATTTGGTGGAAGATGACAGAAATGAACTCTGATTCACTTAAGCAAGGTAATGATAATCATAAATAATAATAGAATAAATCATAGGATCTAAAAATAAAGTGAACAAGTAGGCATTAGGAAGGACAGCCAGAAATCTCCAGAAAGTCGGGGAATGTTCACTATAGACTTGCCAGGGGACAACCAAGAAAGAATCGGTTTTGACAGTTCAAGTCCATCTCCTCACTGAAGAGTCAGGCAGGCAGGATGGTCTCCTGTCCAACGCATGGCTAAGGAGAGAGGGGGACAGTGAGTAACCTCTGACAACCACACAGAAAGAAGGAGAAGCCCCAGAAGAAAAACAGGAGACAGCCAAGCAGACAACCCCACAAATTCCACCACAGCCCACCTCAGAAACTCTAGGTACTGGTTTGAATTTGTACAATTTAGTTTGTATTATCAAAACAACATGAACATATATTATCAACCTTTTCTAGTTTGGAAAAAATCTGCTAGAAACATACTTTTTTTAGTCTTTCCATATGGGTGTGGTGGTGTGTGACAATTATCCCAAGCACTCAAAAGTCTGAGGCAAGAAGATTGCAAATTCAAGACAAGCTTGGGCTACATAATGAGACTCTGTCCCCCCAAAACAAAACAAACAAAAAAGGTCTTTACCAGCCCTACCTTTAAAAAACCTTCCCCTGGCAGCAGTTACAGCATCATTTTTGCGTACACCTCCTTGCCACGAGCCCTCAGAGCACAGTTCATGCTTTCAAACCATTCTCAGAGGCGCCAGGGACCTTGGGAAGATCTGACTTAAGCCAGGAAAAGTTCAGGTGGCAATAGTGCAGCCCAAAGTACGGAAACTCAGAACTCCTTCTAGGATGACAAGGAGCAAGCTGTGATAATTCAAATATCCAAAGCAAACATCATATAGTCATGATTATAGCTAATCAAAGCAGCTGAATGAGAGAAAGGAGGGATCCGTTATAGTGCTGAGAAGAGGAAAGCTCATTTAAAACATGTTCAGTAATTGCTATGTAAAAATTGCCTTTGGGGACTGGGAAGAAGGCTCAGTAGATAAATCGCTTGCTGTGCAAGCAGGAGAACCTGAGTTCGGATCCCAAATCCATGGAAAAAGCTGTGGCAAACTTCCTGGTGTGCCTAGAACAAGATGGGAAGCAGAAACAGAAGAATCTCTCAGAAGTTTACCCACCAAGGAGCCTGGTGGGTGAGTGGAGCACTGACAATGAACAAAGTGGAAGATGAGCACCAGCTCTGAAAAGCTATCCTGTGGTATTCATGTGCACATACAACACACACACACACACACACACACACACACACAATCAGCATTGTAGTTTAATAGTGACATGTGTCTGTGAATGGATATTTAAAACATAGCTAATGTTCTTATTTCTATCTGTATACACAGGAAAGGGAGTAAAAGAACAAGTATATTGTTCAACACCAGTACACTCAGATCACAGTGACACTATTCATTGATTGGCCTCAGAGGTCATACCCAAAACCAAATTGAAATGAGGAGCTGTCAGTGCACATCACCATATAATTAGAACACCCCACCCAAAAAAAAGCCTAGCTGAGGAAACCTGAGTACTCATTGTCCATCAGAAAACCTCTAGGTGACTTCTAGATACTTATTTTATTATGCAAATGGGACCCATTAATACTAAACTAGATCAATATACCACACTAATAGAATAATGCCTTATTATAGGCTGGGAACTCTCCAGACTTTAAAAAAGTGAGAATGAAGGACTTTCCATTCCCACTATTAATCACGCAAGTTTGAGTCTGGACCATCCAAAGAAGCTTCAGTCTAATGATCCAGCTTTTATTCTAGGGCTCTACCAACTCTTGTCTTCTTAGGAAGAATCAGTTTTGGGCTGGAGAAATGGCTCAGCAGTTAAAGGCACTTGCTTGCAAAGCCTGATGGCCCAGGTTTGATTCTCTATTACTAACAAAAAACTAGATTCACAATGTGGTACATGCATCTGGAGTTCATTTGTAGCAATAGGAGGCCCAGATGCACCCATTCTCTCCACCTCCCCATCTCTCCCTCTAACTCTTTCTCTCTCTCTCTCTCTCTCTCTCTCTCTCTCTCTCTCTCGCTCGCTCACTCGCTCGCTCACTCACACACACACAACGCACACATGTATACACACACAAATAAATGCATAAATAAATAATTTTTTAAAAGAATCAATTTGTACCAAGATGATACACACATGTAAACCCACACTTAGGAAGTTGATGCAGGAAGATGGAGACCAGCCTGGGTTATGAAGTGAGATCCTCCTTTTAAAAAAAATCAATTTGGCTCCTGCATCCTCATGTCCTCCTAATTTTTTCCCATGTCTAGTTATCACAACATGAACCATGACTGGTTCTGCAAATAGGAAGGTCATTTAAATGCCAGAAATAGTATCTGTTAGCTGATAGCAGCCAGGAAGGCAGTCTTGAGAAAGGTTTAAAATTAAATTTTAGAAAAAGGATATGAATCAAGATAACAAGGAAACAAACACAAATCCAAGGGCTAGAAGCTGTGCAAACAGGTTTATTGTGACAATTTTGAGGGTTGTGATCACTATATTTTAACATGACTGTAATAGCTTATAGTTTATTTGGCTCATGTCTAAAATATTTAAAAGAATATAGTATGTTCAACTTGAAAGACGAATGAAAGGATGAATATGATTAGATACATAATCAATGTTGATGCTTCTGGCAACTTAGTTTGATAAAACACCACGTTTTTCATATTTACTAGGCAATAGGGTAAAAAAATTTAGACCTGAAGTTGGTACATTTTTTTATGTGAAAAGCCAAAGAAAAACTAGTTTAGGGGCTGTAGAGCTGGCTCAGCGGTTAAACGTACTTGTTTGCAAAGCCCTGTGGCTTGGGTTTGATTCCTTAGCACCAACATAAAGCCAGATGCACAAAGTGGTGCATGCATCTGGAGTTTATTTGCAGTGATTAGAGGCTCTGGCATGCCCATTCTGTCCCTCTCTCTGTTTGCCTCTTTCTTTCTTCTCCCTCTGCCTCAAATAAATAAATAAAATAAAATTTAAAAATAGAACATACACACATGTACATATTAAAAAGTAATAACTAGCTTAAACTTCCTGGCCAGAAGAACCTCTCTTTCACAGTTTAGCTCTTGGGCTGGAGTTACAAGGAAACTATATATGAAGCATATATTAATGGCATAGTGTGTGTCTAATAAAACCCTATTTACACAAATGGGCAGCAGGCCATGGTTGACAGTTTTCCAACTCTTAAATTAGAAGATTATTGATAGTTTTATATTTAAAATGGCAGTTTTAAATACTAAAATGAACATATTAGTCATTAAACAAGATGCAAATGCTATTAAGTCATTCTGTCACCTACAAACACCTAGGGGTCTATTGTAGTTAACTTACTCTGTTGCTGTGCAGAAAGAACCCAAGCAAAAGTGGCTTGTGGAGGAATGGGTTTATTAGGCTTACAGACTCAAGGGGAGACTCCATCATAGCAGGAAAATGATGGCATGAGCAGAGGGGTGGACATCACCTCCACCACAGCACTGCAAACAATGACAGAAGGTGTGCCAAACACTGGCAAGGGGAAGCTGGCTTATAACCCCTGTAAGCCCACCCCCAACAACACAGCTCCAGCGAGGTTGTAAAACCCAAACTGCCATCAGCTGATGATCAATCATTCAGAACACATTCATTTGTTTGTGAGGGACATCTGAATCAAACCATGATAATCCGCCCCTAGCCTCCACAAACTAATAATCATACATGAGGTAAATACAATGTGTTCAACTCAACTCTTAAGTCCCCATAGCTTTCAACTGAGCTATAATACCAAAAATAAACCCGTAATGGCACAGAACATTCACACTGCAAAACATGAGGCACAGCAAAAACAGATTGAACCAATACAAGATTTAAAACAAGCAGGGCACCATCAATCTCTAACTCCAAGTTTAATAATTCTAATCAGACTCTTGGAACACAGCCCCACCAGCTCGGCTACTCAGTCTGAGAAAACTTCTGATTCTGGCAATTCGCCTTGGCACCTATCCATAGTCCTGGAATTCATTGGGTCTCCATTGCAACCCACAGTTCATCCTTATGGCTGCGTCGGCCTCCACACAGGCAATCTAACAAGCCTGCTTCACATTGCCAATGGTGATATTTCATAAACAAAACTGTGGTGCAAATGCAATAACCCTCTCTTCCTGCATTTGTTCTACTCCACAGAACCAGGTGGGCTACCAACTTGTTAATCCAGGGGGAACAAAGCATTCAGGCCCCATACTTCAAAGAGTCTGCATTCTTCCTGTTGTTCCAATGCAGATCATCTGGCCTAACCTCAATGTTTGTAATATCTCAAACAATTGCAGCTGAACAGGCAGCAGTTTTGACCCAAAGATTTCATTTCTTTCTGTGCTGTCTCCATCTGCTCACACCAGTCTATCTTTACATAAAACAACACTGCATAGGTTCCCAGGACACAGACAAGCAGAACGCAGCAAGCCTCTCACACAAACTGCTTCTGGCATAGTCCTGGCAAAGTTCTTTCTCCCCCTCGTAAGCCAAACCTCAGAGTCCATAGTTCTTACTGCATTCAGGTCTTTTAACTCTGACCAGAATGGTCCATGAAGCTATGCTCACAGCACTGCAAGTTATCTCTTAGGCCGAGATTTCAAATCCCTCCACATTCCTTCTGCACTTCCAAAAGGCCAACCCACAAAATCAAGGTTCTAGCAGCAACAGATGACCCCACTCTCTGGTACCAAATCTGTTGTAGTTAACTTACTCTGTTGCTGTGCAGAAAGAACCCAAGCAAAAGCGGCTTGTGGAGGAATGGGTTTATTAGGCTTACAGACTCAAGGGAGACTCCATCATGGCAGGGAAAACAATGGCATGAGCAAAGGGGTGGACATCACCTCCGCCACAGCACTGCAAACAGTGGCAGGAAGGTGTGCCAAACACTGCCAAGGAGAAGCTGGCTTATAACCCCCATAAGCCCGCCCCCAACAACACAGCTCCAGTGAGGTTTTAATACCCAAACTGCCATCAGCTGGGGATCAATCAATCAGAACACATTCATTTGTTTGTGGGGGACACCTGGATCAAACAATGACAGGGTCTGAAAGAAACTAATAAACCTCTAACAAGTCTAGCCTGAAGCTGCCTATGCATCTGCAGGCCCCTGGTCCCCCACATCCATGCCTCTGTCCTGTGACCATGGTGTATCAGTATTCCAAGATGCACTTTGATTCCACTGCTTCATGAGGAACAGTCCCCAAATTTATTTCCATCTGAAAACTTTCTTTCATTATAAACATCAATTATTAATTATGACAGAAGAAAGAAGTGAGGATAGAAAACAGTAAGGAAAAGGACGGGTACATGAAAGAGACCTTTTGAGATGCCAATTTTCTAAGATTTGGAAAATATTCTTCTACACAGCCTACTGAGGTACTTGATAAAATGACAAAGAATAATCATTTAGTGTCCTTACAAATAAACATTCCATTTAAACAAGAATCTTGGGGTCTAGGGAGATTGTTCAGTGGTTAAAGCCACTTGTTTGCAGAAGCCTGTTGGCTGGGGTTCAATTTCCTATGAAAAGCCATATGGGCATTCTTTTGCAGCTGCAAAAGACCCTGGCACACCCACCAGCCCCCAACACACATGTGCTAATTAATTAATTAATTTTTAAAAACCACGAGCTTGAACTGTTTGGGTTATTCGTATATCCCCCGTATCTAGAACAGAAAGACTTGAGGACACAGAAAGACTCCAAGAGCTTGTGAAATAGACAAAAAATGTGAATGGATTTGTGAGTGGGTATTTGAGTCCAATTCTGCCATTGTTCCATCAGAACTTATGCTGGTCTTGGCACTTCTGGAAGCAGCCACAAAAATAGAATAAACGTGCAAAAGATGTGTGCTATAAGTGAACTGTGCTAGACACAGAAAGACCGATATCACATGTTCTGCTTATATGCAGAATCTATATTTCAAAACAACAGGCAAGAAAGGAGAAGGGGACTATCTGGGAAGAGGAGAGGAACTATCAGGAATGGAAGGGGAGCAAGAGTGCAAGACACTGGGACAGTCACATGACTATAATCAAAGCTCATTATGTACATGTATGAAAATATCACAATGAAACCCACTATTTTGAACAATTAATCAATGCTAATTTAAAAGGGGGAAAGAGAGGGAAATAACAGGAAGGAAAAGCCTTCATGTCACAATGCTGAAAGCAGAAAAGGAAGGAAGGAGGTGTGGGTAGGAATACCCGCAGGTGGCAGAGTAACTCAACAAAGTCCCAGCAGAACAAGAAGCACACCAGAGCTGACGCTGCCGGGTAGAGCAGCATCTGTAGCATCTGGCCAAAGACCCCTTCTATGCTCCGCAGAACTGATTGACACATTTCAGTCAGTTCTTGGGTTCCCAAGTTTTGAACCTCCAACAGACAAACTAATCACTGAAGATGCACTCTTAGGTTGTCACAATGGAACCCTGCTCACAGCAGTCCAAGAAAGAGAGACCTAAAAGTGAAGGTTACTGTGGGTCCCAAAGCTGGCGACATCTTGCAGCTATTAATTGCATCTGCAAGCAGGCTCTCCTGATGGCAAGTCTGAGTGGCCCACCACCATGGCCAGAAAAACTAAAAGGACCCCTGTCTCCAACGATAAGTGGCCAAGATTCCATTCCGGCCCTGCATGTTCTTACCTCTTGTCTGCTGTGAACTCTGAGCTTTATCTCCTGGGATGCCAGAGGACATTTCTTTCTTCCCATTCAGATGTGGACATGGATTTGAAGCCTTTCACTTCTATGAATGCTTCTTTCATCAAGAAAATTGACAGATGTCAACTTTTAAAATTACACTTAGAAAGAACACCTCTATGTGCCAATAGCATCAAAGGCTACAAAGCCATTCCATCATCCTTCAAATATCCTCCACTCCAGTGCTAAGCTTTCTGTAAATATTCATATCCAGCGTGTAAACCAAAGCTGGAATTTCTTTGCTTCCATACCTAATTCTGACACATGTCCCTACCAGTAACAAAGAAGAGAATAAAGTACTTATAACAATATTCTTATAGAAATACAGTTGTAAAATATGCAAACTGTTTAACAATCACATTATACTAAAACATAGTGAAAAGACAGAACAAGGTACATATAACTACTATAGAAATTCAGAGAAGAGTTGACTGCCAAATGGGAGGGCCAGGTTAGAGTTGTGCATAGAAAGCGGCCTTTAATCTGTGAGCTGGAAAGATGATAAGACTTGTGCTCATGGAGACGAGGTGAGGTGAAATCGCATGCAAAGGGCGCCAGGAAAACACAGTCTTACTAAAAACAAAACCAGGGACTGGAGTTGGTGTAGGTAGTAAAGCACTCACTGCACGAGCATGAGGCCCTGAGTTCAATCCCCAGCACTTGTGTAAATGTCAAGTGAACATGGTCACCTGCCTGTAATCTCAGCTTGGGAGGTGGAGACAGGGGATCCCTGAAGCTAACTAAACCAGCCAAATTGATGGGCTCTGGATTCAAGTGACAGACCCTGTCTCATTAAATAGTGTGGAGAGTGATCAAGGAAGACAACTAATGTCAAGCTCTGGCCTACACACACACACACACACACACACACACACACACACACACACACACACACACGGAACACACATGTGCACTCACAGCACATACACGTACTCATCCACATCCCCCTGACCCACACCATCAGCACAAAGAAAACACCCACAATTCAACACAGGGCATAAGAGTTCTCATGACAAGAGAACTGATTAACTGAAAAAATTTCAGGCAGCTCTTTGGGCCTAAGTGTTAAATCTCAGACATTTCCAGCTCCATTGCTGCTTTCCCCATGTCAGAAGAATTCTCACAAGCACAGGTTTGATGATGGTCTCTTGGCTATGAGGCCCATTCTGCTCAAGGAGAAATTTTATTAGCATGTGTGACACATGTTCAAGCTGAAATGAAGACACAAAGTGCAGTGCCTGCATGACAGACAGTGTTTAAAAATAAGTTTAAGAGGTGTCATTAGTTCAAGTGGTAGCTCTGACGCTGTGGAGCTGCTTCGTGACTGATCTGGGAATGAGCACATTCTCCCCGAACAGTGTTCCATTAGTGATTTTAATTGCATGCTAAGCTTTATAATTTGTTGCTGTCATTTAGGTTCATGTACTGTACTAATATTTATTCTGCATAATATAGAACACCTTATTAAGTTTATTGCCCGCTTCCTATAAACTTATGCATCTGACTTGCAAGTGAGGAGCTAACTCACATATCAAAGGCAGTGCTTGAGTACAAGGCCTCTTAGCATCTCAAAAATATTTTCAACTTTTTATTGACAACTCCATACATAGAGACAATATGCCATAATATGATCATAATCCTCTCCCACCACCCTTCCTTTCCCTCTAACCTATCTCGAAATCCCTTCTCTATTCTAACTAGTGCTTCTTTTATTTTGACATCATTTTTTTCCTCTTATTATGCAGGTTTTGTGTAGATAGCATCAGCCATTGTGAGGTCATGAATGCCACAGCCACTCTGTGTCTGGAAGACGGTATTACAAAGCACTCCTCCCCATCCTTTGTCTCTTACATTCTTTCTGCCTCCTCTTCCACAATGGTCCCTAATCCTTGGAGGGTGTGATTGAGATGTCTCTCAGTGCCGAACACTTAACTGTCTCTTCTTCTCAGCACTTTGATGATTTCTGAGTCACCCCAGTGCTCACCACCATCTGAAAAGAGAACCTTCTCTAACCAAAAGTGAGAGTAGCATTAACATATGGGCATAAACGTAAGTGTTTAAAGGGCAGCTTGGTAAGCATAATACACCCATTTCACCAGACAACAGCAGTAATTTCCCCCGCTAGAGCTTATGACCTTCTGAACCCCAAGCTTTTGACTAGGTTTTCAGTGTTAGGCATGAATTCCCTCCAGTGGAGTGGGTCTCAAATCCAATCACCCATAGAACATACAGAGTCCACTACTGTTTCAGACCGTTAAATGACATTTCTCCCCCAACAGGCTGCATAGGTCTTTCCAGCATTCTGACAGCTAGTCAACAGGGAGAAGGCTCCCAGCGGAGCTCTTGATTTCACAGTTCCTGTAGCCCAAGCATGTGGAGGCTTTGGCCTGTAAATCAATGTTCATTTTTAACTGTTTGAATCTTTAGAAGGAAATGGTTTGCTTTCTAATTATAAAAAACTACACATCATATTGTATAATATTTATGCTATCAGGACTGATATAAGTGGTATTGATCTAGTTGGTCTTTCCCACACACTCCACAGAGCCATCACTGATGTGATGTTAATCTTCATTGTCAACCTGAGTGGATTTGGCGTCTTCATCAAAACACACCTCTGGTGTCCCATGAAGGTGTTTTCAGAGGAGTTTAACTGAAGAGGGGAAACCCACCCTGAAAGTTAGTGGTATAATCCCATGGGCTGAGGGCCCAGACTGAATAAAAACAGAAAGGAGAAAATGAGTGAAACACCTACATTCACCTAAGTCTCTCTTCTGGCTGCAGAGACAACGTGATCAGTTGCTTCATACTCCTATTGCCATAGTGGAAAGTATCCCCTTAAAAATGTGAGCCTAAGGACAATCTTTCCTTGCTTAAATTCCTTTTGCTGGGCATTTGATAACAGCCACAACCCAAGTAATTAACACAGAAGTGTGATGGTTAGGTTTTGTTGTCAACTTGGATCTTTTTAATTATCTTGGGTGGGTCTCTGAGGATGTTTATAGGAAGGCAGCCTCTCAGTAGGGGGCAGAATGTAAAGAAGCTAGAAGTAAATATCCTTTCCTGTGTGGGCCATGCAGGAAAGAAATTCCAGAGACTCAGGAAGCCATTAAGTCTGGAGAAAGGTTATACGACCCTACCCTAAGGCTATATAAAGGGGAAGAAATTCTCTCCTTGGCCCCTCCTGCCTATTTGCTGTTCTGTGTGTGGTGTAGGTGATGGGTTTTTCTCTCTGCTCAAACCTGTGAAAGAGGGCCAGTGTCCTTCGCCGTTACGGAATTTCCCTTCAATCTGTAGTTTCAATACATACTTTCCTCCCCCAAATTGTGCCTGGTTTGAAGATTCATCCCAGCAGCACGTGGCTGACTGCGACAAACAGCAAGTGAGAGTAAAATACGTGCCCTGTTCTAAGACCCAATAAGTGAGGGTCACTCAGAGCCAGCGCCTATAATGTCACAGGTGCAGTGGGTCAACAAAGCTGAATGGAGGATGCAAAGACGCTACACAGTAAAGATCTGCTTTCTGAACATCTGCATCGGGTCACACATGCTGAACTCTCCATAAGTTACAATGTGATTACAGAGCAAGTACAAATCCCTCATCATTATCTCACCACACACCCTGGCCTCGCCCACCAACTTCCTGTAATCCTCTCCCTCTTCCTTTCTAAACGGAGCGCTTTGATGCTCATCTTACCCTTGCTGAACATCTGCCAAGTGCTCAGTAAGGAGAATGTGTGCACACTCGAGAAACTCTCCCATGAAATGTTTCTCCCCTCACTTCGTCAAAAATATCTACAGAACATGAATATGCAAATCCACCCATCCTATCCTCCACACCAACCCAAAAATGGAATGGAATTTTTTTTCATTTGTCCAGGACTAAAGATAATATGAAAATTTCTCAGATGATAGCTGCCTTATTCTTACAAGTGTAACTTAGATATTTTTAATGATTGATAACCATTGAATATTTATATTCTAAATATGTGTGATTATTTGGGGTGCTTGGATAATGATTCCTCCTCCATAATTGGGTTGACCCACCCAATTACTGCTGCTCTCTTTGCTGACTTTCTGGGGAGACACCCAAAAGCACTTGTTCTCCATAGACAAGACACCCCCAACAGACCAAAGTCCATTCAATTTTCCCTGGTGAGCCACTTAGTTTTTTGTGCTTCCTTACAGAGCATGAAGACCCCAGAGCAGCATCAAAAGGTCTCATCCCGCCATGGGCCACAACCTCTCAATAGCTGCAGAGATGGAGCTCCTGTCCCTTGATTTCCCACCTTCGATATTCCCATGGCCATGAGATCGTGTGTGCCAATGTAGGCAGCTGGCACAGGAGGTACCTGAGAGTTCAGGTTAGGATCTGACTACCCTCCCACTGCCTCCTTGGATGGGGGAGAACATCAAGAAGCCCAGTCTCTCATGAGCCATCACAGATGCCTCTGGTAAAAAGGCAAGAGTGGTTTTTTTCAGAGGATCATCTCACATCAATAGTACTGCTCACATTAGACATGGAAAGGAGAGCCAGTGAAAATAGGTATGGGTTTGCTAGGAGGCAACTTAGGAAAGAGGCATGTCTGTGAGTGTTTCAGAAGTGAGTTTTATGATTTACAATAAAAAACCAAGAAGCTAAAATATCAATGAATCACTGCTACTAGACAGAAGTGACAGGGAAGAAATAAATTTGATGCTCTAATAAATGACCCTGCTCCATTCGTTGTTAAAGAACAGATTTGGCAAAGACAAGGTAAGCAGTGAGAGGTGAATGACAGTGTGGCATATTAAGATCTCAGTACCTGCAGCTCATTTATTAATTTATTAATTATTATTATAATTCTACATCATCATAGATACATTCCTTCTTTTCAGAGAGCTTATAATGGCTACATTAATATTACTTGTTAACCCAATGTAAAGATGTGTTCAATGGAGAATATTAATTCCTCCTTCAAGTGTTGAATACATGTTTACAGAGCTTAGAGCATGAACCAGAGAATGGTTCAAACTCAAGACACATAGTTACAATCATAGAAGTTTCTAGAATATGTTGTATATGCCAATGTTTAATTTATTTAAGATACAGATTCTCTTCATATCCATTTAAATCTAAAGTGACTGAAATGTCTATCTGTTGAAATCAGCAGAGGTTGGTTGGTTATCCTACAAATTTGCCACTTTGAAGTAAAGAAACAGCAATTAGATGATTTGGGGGAAAATTATAATTGATGAGATTTTTCAAAATGAGTCCTGCTCAATGTTTGTTTCTGTTGTTGAGAAGGAAATCCACTTCTTGAAAGGATGTCTAGGACGATGTGAGAACAAGTCAGATCCATCCAGTTAAGACCTTGTCACAAAGCAGCATAATACCTTCAAAGGACTCCCAGCACACCTAACCAAACATGAGGGCCTCATTGTTCCAGAGGGTGGAACTATCTCTGATGGTAAAGAAAAACCTATGTTCTCAAGGTCAATGAACCTGAGGCGCAAACATAGTTAATGATGTGTTTTTACAACAAGTTCCCCACTTTTCCTTTTATCCCTACGGAGACCATGGTCATTTTGACATTTCCATATTTGATGCTAACCTGGCAACTAATGTGTGTTTTCAAATGGAAAAGCTAAAGAAGAATTTTAAAATAGAAGTCTACCACAATGCGGCTTTTAAATATACTTTCAACTATTGTTTGATCTTTTTGCAAGGAAAACTTCTTATGAACTCTAAAGTGTTCCTTCATCTGTCGCACCTTAGGTAACCTATTCATTTTCGTTCTACCTTCATCATGCATATCTAGTGCCACAGATGTGTGCTTTATTTGTTTTATCGAATCACACAGCATTTCATTTTCACTTGAGTTTATGTTCCCCTTCATTTTATGTGATGTCAGAAAGGCGTATTTGCATGCCTCGCCTGACTTGCAATTAGGGTTATTATATCCGAGCACTATATCCGAGAAAGAGTCTGTGTAAAATAGGTTCTGGGTTTCTGGGTAGCAGATAAAAAGAGAAATTCAGGACGTTTCCTTCACAACAATCTCCTTCCATCTTCGAGTCTTTTGTTGGGTCTTTTCATTTTAGATTTTCTTCCCCAGAAAGTAGGTAGATAGGACCGCAGGCATCCCACAGTCTTTTGTTAATACTGTAATAACAGAAGCAGACCATTCAGAGGTGTGCTTGAAGTATGCAATTTCCAGCTCCTTTTGAATGGTTCCACACACACCCTTTGCTTTTTATTCAGACTAAACACAACCCAAAGTGTGCCTCTAGAAATTACAGACTTTATGCTTTCCAATTCTATGCTTCCCATTTCTGTTGAACTGGAAATCAGGAGGTTATCAATATTACCCTAGGGAATTGTGAGGAGGATGGGGTCTCCATTCTCTTAAATAACATCTAAGAACTCTCTTTCATTTGTGGTGAATTTTCTGTATGTGATTTGACTATGATTCCAAGACATCAGGATCTTACTTCATTATAAGGGAGAAATCATCCTGTTGACTGAAGCAAAGAGGAAACCTACTTCTGCCACATTACCAGGCATTTTTACTCTCCAAGAGATACTGCATTGCTTTGGAAATGGATTTTGATTGCAACATACCCAAAATTAAATTCAAAGCATAACAACTCTAGAAATTAGTCTACAACACATTTTTCATTAATGATTAGAGAAAATATGGTACATTGTTTTAAATCCCTCATTTAATTTATTTATTATTTATTTTTGTTTAACCAGCTTATTCTCACACTGACGTAGAAATGATACCAGCATCCGGGATCCCTATGAAGGCCCTAGCAAAAAATATTCCCCTGTAAGCTAGTATTTTTTTTAAAGGATAGTCTTCATGCAATAGTTCACACTACTAAGAATTAGTTAAGATTAAATGTGTTGGAAGAACAGGGAATAGTGATAAGAGAGGTAGAGGAAGGGATTATGTTCAAAATATATCATATACATGTATAAATTTGTCAATAAAAAAATGAACGTGCTTTGGAAGATTTGAGAGAAAATTTGGCAAAGAAATAGGGAAGAAAACAAATGCACCAGGAGTCAGCAGAGCTGAGAAGTGTGTTGCCCATGATGCTTCCAGGAGACACGTGGCCTCCCCGACACCACACAGGAGTCTCTACAATGTAATGACTAGCTCATCCTAGCTCCTGCCTTACAATTTTGTTTTTCTGTGTTACTTAAGATCAAAGCCAAGGGCTCCCTTATTTTATAAACGCTCTCTTATCTTTGAGCTACTCTCCCAACGCCTTGATCTCTTGTTTGAATGTTCAATAAAGCTTGTCTTTGGACCCGTTAATTTTAGAATTAAGAGTATGTGGGGAGCATTGTAAATTCATTGCTGATGTTATGGATGGAAAGATAGGCCTCCTCCAGAATCCCTCTGATCTCAAGCATTGCAGCGGTTCAGTTCTTGTACTCAAAAAGGAGAATCACATCAGGGCACAGGTAAAGCAAGCAAGTGATCAAGGTGTGTTTCTGCAGGTGAGAAGGCAAAAGCAGAAAGCAAAGATGGCCTCCAGGGACAAGGGGCAGCAGCAGAGGGCTGCCTCTTAGGATCTGGACATAGAAGCTAGGTCTACAATTCCTCCCTCCTCTTCCCCACCCTGGTCCCTTTCCTAGAATTAGCAGAGCCTTTCTTTGAAGGCCCTTGTACCCACAATTCCGTAATGGTTCAATGACATGTGGTAGATGCAGGAAGTACCCCTGAACTTGAAGAGTTTACCAGGGAAAGGGCAGGCATCCCTGTACATGCTACTGAGGAAGGAGCTTCATGAGGGCTGGTCAGAACCGGCCAAGACTGGCTTTGTTGCTTTCCCTCCCCTTCTCTGGGCAGCTTGCCTATCTCAGCTATAAGCCCTCTGATTTACCTCCCCCAGCTTTTCCAATCCCATTGTTTTAACCAAAATACAGAGTTATTTAGTCCACATTCTTCCAACCCCCACTGCTGGGATGGAGATGCTGGTTCTATCATGGAACTAAACCTCACTCCCAAGCATTACTTAAATTTCTATTTATTCTTAGCTTAATTCTGACCAATTGGGACTTTTCCAAAAACAATTTTGACATATTATTTTAACTTTATCTACTTTTTGTATTTTTATATATAGTCTTGTAAAAGTGCTCACAAACATAATTTTTTCTATTAGATCACATAGGGCACAATTAAAAAGAAGACATAGATCCCATGTGTGGAGTACCTCAAAGGTAATATATTCTCTTTACGTGCTAGGCTCCATCCTACATATTAGATAAAATGCTGTCAAAAATGTTCTTAGACCCATGTGATTCATCAGTTTCTAATAGATACTGAATCAGTTACTTTCTCATTTCTGGAACAAAATACCCAACCAGAAGCAGCTTAAGGAAGAAATAGGATTATTTTCTGCTCACAGTTTCAAAGAGAATGTATGGAAGGTCTGAACATGAAGCCTGTGTCCCATCTTCATGTCCAGAGGGAGAAGGTCAAAGGGTGACAATGCCAAGCAGCAGGGCTCAGCTGAGACACCACAGTGTCAGTCCCCGGTGATCCCACTTCCTCCAGCAAGGCTCCACCTCCTAAAGATTCCACAACCTTCCTAAACAGTGCCACCAAGCGGGGATTAAGTATTTGAGTATTTAAGCCTGTAGAAATTGGATGCCTTGCTGGAGGAAGTGTGTCAGTAAAGACAGGCCTTCTGGTGTCTTGGCCTGGGATGCTTAAGTTTATTGTCAACTTGACCTGTTTAATAATGTACAGTAATCTTGGGTGGGTCTCTGAGCTTGCCTGCAGAAAGGATTGATGACAAAAGGAGGAGGTCCCTCCTCCAGAGTTGCCCTTCCCCAAGTGGTTGCCCCCCCACGCTGGTCCTTGACTTGCACTCACATCCTGCTCGCCTACCCTTCCTGGACATCGGAGCCCAGTTTCCTCGGCCTCACATCATGGACTGAAGAGCAGCCGCTCCCCAGGGAATCATCCGGCCTTCAGGGCTGGATTGGGACTGCTGAGGCCTCCAGCCACATGGACTGAACAGCTACTGGTTTCTTCACCTATGGTCCTGCACACTGTGTATAGTTGGACCATTGTAAGCTACCCCAATAAATTCCCTTTTACTACAATCTGTTCTATCAACTCTGTTTCCTCTAGAGAACTCTGACTAATACATGGCCTAACCCTGCTGTCTGCTCTCTACAGTGTGACTCAGGCTTCCTGTTCCTGCCATGCTTAGTCAATCATGATGGCCTTGCCCTTGAAACTGTAAGCCAAAATAAACTTTTTTCTTCCTTAAGCTATTTAGGGTTAAGTATGTGATCGCATCAATGAGAAAGTAGCAAACACCCACTTTAGGTGAAATTCCATTTTCAATTTAGGACATACAAGTTCATGTCTAAAGAGTTTTCGGTAGATTTTTCTATTTATCATTTTTTATATCTGTCATTTTTTAAATTAATGGCTTTGCTGTAAGTTCTTTTTTCTCCTGTATGTAGGTTGAAGCTTCTAATCCACCATGCCTCCTTCATTTCTTATGAATCTTTCCATTTATTCAGTTCCCCCTCTTTCTTCTTTTTCTTTTAATCTCTCTGTATCTCTGTAATTTTATTGGGAAAATTACTTGCTAGAATTTCTAGAGCATTTCACTTGCTTCACATTTATTCTTATATTAGATATTGTTCATTTTTAAATTATAGTCATGCTAGTAGGTTTTTAGGATAGTTCATTGTGGGATAAATTTGCATTTTTCTTTTTTTAATATAAATTTATTGTCCATAATGAGTTACATTATTTAGTGGGCAAACATTGAGTTGTTATCCCGAATTCCCCAATGCCCCCACTCCCCATCCCCAATCCTCCTCCATGGGTCATCTGGATCAGTCCTTGTAGAAGGGGACCATGGATAGCCTAGTACTCAGCCTGGTTCTCCTGGCCCAAGTGTGTTGTTACTGAGGAGTGCCATGCCTCTGGATAGTCTCCTCCACCACGGCTCTCACAATCTTTCCGCTCCCTCTTCTGCTCAGTTCCCTGAGTTGTGGTGGGTGAGTATAAAAGCTGCTTTAATGTTGTGAGCTTAGGGGTCTTTGTGTCAAAAATTGTTGGTTTCTGACACCCTGGCTTATCCTGTGTTGATTGAATGGCTGTGGCTGTGGGTCTCTTGTTCGTCCCGTCATTCTCTGTGGGATTCCATATGGATCCTCCACAATATGGCTATGGTGGCTCATCTCTTGCCAGGATCTCAGCTATCTGCCTACAGTCTGATGGTAGGATTAGATGAGCCACAGCTCCTCTCGCTGCATCCTGAAAAATACAAACACATTCTCCATCGGAGAGTGAGATCAGTCTAGGTTAACAAATATACACAATTCTGGATTACCAAGATTCTATTTTTAGTAGCCTCCCATCAATCGCTCCCATACTGCATCTTTTCTTGTGAGCCCAAGAGTATGGGATCCAGTGCATATTGCCCTGAATCCCCAGTTCCAGTCAAGGGCTCCCCCTCCCTAAGTGGAATATTTGGCCGAATTTAAAAGCTGTTGATTGTCTCCCCTAGGCCCAGGCTCCTCCATTGCACTCGTGCTCCTTTCTTGGTTCACTGTTCTCTCCCAGTAGGAGTTATGGTCAGCCTATTCATGGCCGCAGCTGTGTTTCATGCCAGTGGTCTCTGTTTACTCCAGCTGTCTTTGGTCAGCTTCCCCTGGCAGCTTGTGAAGTGCCTTCCAGCAATACACTAATTACCACCTGGGGGCTGGTTACCAATCTGGACCTTGAAGGGTCTCTCAATGCTGATCGATGACATTCTGTGGTTACTTCAGCACCAGGGTTTTGCCTCAGGCCTGGGGAGGGCATTCAAGGGCTTTGACAGAATTCTGTCTTGTTTTTGGAACCTCATGGGTCACTTTGGTCAACAGCTCAGTGAGGGAAGGAACCAGTGACTGGGACCAGGGGTTGTCAGACTGATCAGTTATTCACAAGCTTCTTATTACTAGTCTGCATAAAGAACACAGTTATCCTGGTTAAGGACCACATATGAGGGAGAAGATGCGGCATTCGATTCTCTGTTCTTTTGAGTGTTCGCTTAGTAAGATCTGCTCAAAGTCAAACCATTATTTCCTAAATTTTGATATGTCATTTTTCCTTTCAGCTGAGTAAAATTCCATCGTGTAAATATACCACAGTTTCGCTGTCCATTCCTCCATGAATGGGCATTTGGGTTGATTCCAATTCTTGGCTATTATGAATTGAGATGCTATCAATATAATTGTACAAAAGTTTCTGCATCGAGATGTGACATCTTGCCTAGTAGATGCCTAGTAGAGGGATAGATGGGTCCATTGGTAGTTCTATGTCCATTATGTCTAGGAGTCTCCACACTGCTTTCCATAGCAGTTGAATGAGTTTGCAATCCCACAAGCAGTGAATGAGGGTTCCTTTTTCCCCGCATCCTCATCAGCAACGATTGTTGTTGGTTTTCTTTATGATTGCCATTCTGACTGGGGTAAGGTGGTCCCTCATTGTGGTTGTGATTTACATTTCCCTGATGCTTAAGGATGCTGAGCACTTTCTTAGATGGAACAAGGCCATTTGTGTTTCCTCCTCTGTGAATTCTCCATTGAGATCAGTGCCCCATTTTGTGAGGGGGCTGTTTGTGATTTTATTATGTATTTTGTTGAGTTCTCTGTAAGATCAGGAGATTAGGCCTTTGTCTGAGTTAGAGCTGGTAAAGATCGTCTCCCAGTTTGATGGGGGTCTCTTGGCTCTGAGTATGGTTTGTTTATCTTACAGAAGCTTTTGAGCCTGATCAGATCCCATTGGTTAAGTGAGTGTTGCATTTCCTGGGCTGGTGGAGTTTTGCTCAGGAAATTTTTCCCTACTCTTATTTCATGTATTTTTTCTTCCAGGGTGTTCAGGGTTACAGGATTTATATTTATGAGGTTTCTGATCCATTTGGAGTTGATTTTTGTGCATGGTGAAAGGAGCAGGTCTATTTTCATTTTTTTACAATTTTTTACGTGTTTATCCAATTCATCCAGCACCATTTGTTGAAGATGCTATCTTTTGCCCAGCATACATTGTTGGCCCCCTTGTCAAAGACCAAATAACTGAAGTTACTTCCATTTAAAGCTGGCTCTTCAATTCTGTTCCATTGATCTGTCTTTCTGTTTCTATGCCAGTGCCATACTGTTTTCATTACTATGGCTTTATAGTATGTTTTGAAGTCAGGCATGGTGATACCTCCTGAGTAGGATTTTTTACTTAGAATAGTTTTGGCTATCTGAGGTCTTTTGCCCTTCCAAATAAATTTAGAGATTATTTTTTCTATGTCTGTGAAGAAAGAGGTTGGGATTTTTATCAGTATGGCATTTAATCTGTAAATCGCTTTTGGCAGGATTGCCATTTTTACTATATTTATTCTCCCTAACCATGAGCATGCAATATCTTTCCATCTTCTCACGTCCTCCTCTATTTCCTTCTTGAGTGTTTCAATATTTTCCTTATATAAGTCATTTACAACCTTGGTTAGTGATATGCCAAGGTATTTGATTTTCTTTGAGGCTATAGAAAATAGGACAGTCTCTCTGATGTCTTTTTCTGTCTGCTTGCCTTCTGCATATAGAAAAGCTACTGATTTTTGTGTGTTGATTTTGTATCCTGCCACATTGCTGAAGGCATTAATCACCTTCAAGAGGTTACTAATACTATTCTTTTGGTCTGATATATAAAGGATCATGTCATCTGCAAAGAGGGATAGTTTAATTTCTTCCTTTCCGATTTGTATCCCTTTTATGCCCTTCTCCTGTCTTATCGCTTGAGCTAGAACTTCAAGCACTATGTTAAAGAAGAGTGGTGAGAGTGGACACACCTGGCTTGTTCCTGAATTGAGTGGGAACTCCTTGAGTCGTTCCCCATTGAGAACAATTTGTGCTTTAGGAGTTTTGTAAATTGTCTTTATTAAGTTGAGGTATAGGCCATCTATGCCTATTCTTTCCAGAGCTTTGAACATGTGGTCAGGAGTCATATTATTCTCTCTTTGGGATTGTATATTTGCTCCCTCTACTTCCTTGCCACTTTCCTGATCCATAATGGGACTAGGGGCCCTGAGTTGGGGAGTTCCGTCTTTGATTTCCGTGGGTTTTTTTGTTGGTTTCTGCCCATGTCCAGGTAGGGGAGTGGGACTCAGGCACCCTGGGGAGTGCTGTTCAGCCCTCTTTGCTTCCAGTTGGAAGATGACCAGGTTTGATCTTAAACTGAGGTCTTTCCTGTTAGGGTGTCTGTCCCCAGAGAAGCTTAGATCTTTACCTTTCTGGATCCCTCTGTATGTGACTGTTTAGTCTTAGAGCCACCACATAGGCCCCTGTCCCCAGTTGGTATGCTGCAGTAGAAACAGCCCCAGAACCCCAAACTATAGAGCCCAGTGTTTTCCTACCTGACTGTGCCCTCCTGTCAGTGGCATGTGGTCCCTGGTTCCTGCAGAAGCCACCTGTGCCTTCCTGGCAGGGCCTCTGCCCTCCCAGCATTGGCAGAGTTTCCCAGGTGCCTGAGGCCTGATCTCGCCCAGCAGTTGCAATCCGGAGTGGGCTACCAGAACTGAGCTAGGTCAGTTTGCCCAAGGAGCGTGTCTGCCTGTTTATGTGGGGAGGGGTCTCAAGGAGAAGTGTACCCAAGAATCGGCGCTGGAGGGAGGGGGCCCCAGGAGGGAAAGGTGCTCAGCCGGCAAGGGCTTGGGAAGCACCTGTGAGGAGAAAATGGCGATGTTGGGAGCTTGGGGTAGAGGAAGGGTGGCTCTCCATTCCTCTGCAGAGCAGAAAGCCGCTGGGGAACCCTGTCTGGGCTGGTGCAGGAGCTGGGGAGAGGGTGGGCTTGGGTTCAGGGCTGGCTGGGGTCCGGAGCTTGGATCCCAGCTGGAAAATCAAAACTTTACGGAGAGAGTCCTGGCGAGGCTGCTACTCGTCCACCTCATGCTCTGCCCTCTAAATTTGCATTTTTCTAATAGTCAATGGTATTGAGTATTTCTAATGTCCTTATTAGACATTCACATATATTTTTCTTCCTAGTTCATTTCCTTAGTAAAGGCTAAAAATACATAAGTACAGTGTAATAGCTAAAGAAATCAATACTTGTCTTAAATTCATATATTTTTGTCTTTTTTTACTAATCTTAGTTCATCTTTTGTAATACTCATGCTTATAACACAAAGAGGATAGCTAATGTTTCATACAAATCAGGTTCACATAAAGTAAGATTATGATGCTTTATGGTCCTTGAAGGAAAATTTGATTCAGGACTCTTAGCCGCAAGCTCTGATTTAGTGGAGAGGTAAGAAGAAAGGCTCCCTGTGACCTACACCATGGCCCCACCCAGTCACCATAGAAGAAGAAACAGCTCTGCCCCCTACTCCCACCCCTCGAACAGGTAATGATGGCACAGGAACAGGAATCTAAGAATGGCTTGGCTGGGAAATCGACACAGGGTCATCATGACACTCTCATCAAAAATCCACTGATGCTTCACCTCCAAGGACTCACTTACAGAAGGAGCTGGGCAGTTAAAGGCATCTGCTTGTAAAGCTTTCTAGCCTGGGTTCAATTCCCAAGCCACTCACATAAACCAGATGCAAAAAGTGGCACAAACATCTGGTGTTTGCTTGTAGCACTAAGAGGCCATGATACACTCACATATACATACATACATACACAAACATGTGTGTATAAAAATTAAAATTAAAAATTAAAAAATAAGATAAAATAAATGGATTAATTATATTGCTGACACTGGTTCACTTGTAAGGCCTCATCTAATATAAAGGTAACTTTTTTTTAGACTTTGTGCAATAGTGAAAATGGTCTCCAGTTTTCCATCGTTTCTTTTCTGAATCCTCAGAGGTCCAGATGCCCAGATGAGATGAAGTTGGTTCAGTCAAACCCCTCTATTTCATACATTGGAAACCGAGTCCCACAAAAGTGAGCTGGAAGGAACCCCAACCCCCGTTTCCTCATCCTACAACCATTAATGCACAATGATATCATCAGTCTTTTTCATCCCCAAACATAAGCAAAGGGTTGAAGGCTTAGTCAATCACAGATGTAATATGAGTGAAAATTAGTATCCCTTAATGAAGAGGCTTTATCAATTAATCTGGTTAGACACTTGTAGGTCTACTGACTATGGCTAAGATAGTAGAGTGGACTAAGTGTCCCATGCCCCAGCGCTTAGAGATCAATGCTGGATCATTAGGGCTCAGTGTGAATGGCATGAGGGTCCTCCAGATGTTACAAAATAACACAGTTAACAATTGTGAGTTTTACTATTTTGTCTCCCAAGGTAAAATAGGATAGGAAAACTAAACTTCATTGTGTAGTCTTTCCTCATTCTATTTGAAATAAAGTATTTAAGAAATTAATCATAAAAGGTATGCCTGAGAAATGCACAGAAAAACTGAAATCATATTCTATTATTTACAGCATTTATCAAAGACAAAAGGCTGAAAACTTGAGCATAAGTTTATGATTTCTTTAGTTTGAAGGATTAAGTCTTGATGAAAACAGTCACTAATGCTGAAAGAGGTTGCTTTCTCATACATTGGGGCTTCCAATAGTAATTACTGTTACCAAAAATACTTTGAAATCACTGACCTAACTGACATTGTTTACCTAGGTGGATTAAGACCTGTCCAACAATCCTGAGACATGCATATGAGGACACCTCTCCCCACTCCATGAAGACGCTGAGGAGCAGATGTGGTAGCGATCTTGCTGATCTCCAAAGGAGGTATAGGATGGCTCCCATAGCCAGGCTAAAGCAGGAGGTGTAGCTAGGAGCAAATAAGCCCTAGGAACATCAGTTTTTCTTTCTAAGCAGTTTGAATCTTGTAAAAATACACAAATAATTCTTGTAAAAGTCAAATAATAGAGAAATATATAAAGTGTAAAAAATGATCTTTCTATCCCACACCACCACTGTTCCTACCATAGGTAACCACTGTCTCAGCTTGGTTTTTGCTGCCATAAATTTTCTTTCCTATGTAAGTATATTTCATTTATATCAGTTATATATATGTACATATATATGTGCAGGTACATAATTTTTTAAATACAAATAAAATCATACACATTGTTAATGAAGTTTGCTCTTTCTACATATCAATATGTCTGGTAAATTACTATTTCTGGGAAAGTATGAAGTAGTACATATATATCTCCTTGTATTATATTTTGATATGTGCATTAAAATTATTTCCCAAGATAGAAATGTAACTCAGCAGTAGAGCAATTGTCTAGCACACAAAAAGCCCTGGGTTCAATCCTCAGCACTGGCAAAAAGGTATTTTTTAGTTTAAACAATAAATATCTTTGTATGTTAATATATATGTGTGTATATTTTTCTGTAGGAAGATTGTGAGAAATGGAATTGGATAGGAGTATGAAAATTTCTTTTGAAAAAAATTATAATGGCAGGAGAGATTGCTCAGTGGTTAAAGGAACTTGCTTGCAAAACCTGATGGCCCTGGTTCCATTCCCCTGTGCCCATGTAAAGACACAGGCTCACAGTGGCACACACACCTGGAGTTTGCAGTGGCAGGAGGCCCTGGCACACCTCACTCTCTTCTGTCTGCCTCTTTCTCTCTCTTCCTCCTTCTCTCTCTCTCTCAAACAAATAAATAAAAACATTTGAAAAACCCTGCACCTATTTCTGTGGACAGTATTGTATTTCTGTACATATTGGCCAATAATAATTGTTATTAATTTCCATAGTTTTAATGAAGTTGAAGATGAGCATCTTGATATTTTAATTGTGTGTCTCTACTACTGAAATTGATCATTTTCTGCAGTCGTTGATCATTTATGTTTGCACTGTGGATGCACCATGGAAATCAGAAATGGGCTTTTTGACAGATTTATAATTAGCTTTGTGCACAGTGATCTACTAAATTCGCTTGCTGAACCTCAGGTTCCCAGTTGGACGTATTTCAGTTCTGTCTCACTCCACAGTTATAGATACAGGAAAATAATGAATGGAAAATGAAAATTAAAACTCCACAATTCTAGACAAACAAATGGTATTTCTTTCAGCTTGTAAAATGTGCCCCATTACTGAACACTTCTATAATTGGGAGTTGTCCTAAACCAACGATGGCTGATGAGAAAAGCCACTCATTTCCTGGCTCTCCAGTGCTGCCTCTGAGGAGCCTGTAATGCTGAGTTCCAGCCCTGCTCTCCCACTTCCTGTCTGGTGACACGTGAGAAGGCTTCTCCTGAGCAGGTTTGTGGTTTCAGGGAGCTGGGTGGGTGGAGTCGCTCGCTTCTTTTCTGTTTCATCCATCAGCAACAACAATGCCATCTGGTTACAGGAGCCAGCGAGGCATAAAATGCCTGGAAAAGCAGCTGTCTTCCCCTATACCTGTGTCAGAATTACTAATTATGTGATAGATTTGCCATTAGCTATAAACGAAATTTCATGCTCCTGAAACCCACGGCTCTCACTCTTATTACCTATACCTAGCTACACCACTTCCCTTGGAAAAAAAAAAAACTTGTACAATATTTAACAAGGATAAAAATGCCCACCTGGGCATCTTATATTTTAGGATGGTAAATGTGGTAACTCATATAAGCCTTTAAATAACAACTTGCCTTTCACTTTTTACCATGAAGTAAAAATCAAGTTGCCTGTTTATTCCCTCTCCCCAATGCAGGTTTCCAAGATTGAACATGACAGAACTTTCATTTCTCTTTTTTTTTCCCACCACCAATTCAAATTTTGTTGTATCATGGACACCTGGAAGCAAGGGTGGTATAAGTGAAATTCCAGCTATGCGACCTTCCCAAACTTTGGAAAACTTCCTACAAATATAAATGGGTGATTTCGAGCACCACAAATTCTAGCACTTCCACAGTTTAATATACTAGGTAAGCAAAGTAACAGAAGACACACTGAGTTTGATTGTCAATGCTTTATGCAAAAATATTTCTACTTTATAATCTTCACCTATTGGGTAATTTCTGTGCAGCAAGACACAGTACAGTTTTTATTGTCCATTGCATCACCAACCCTATCTACCTCGTGACCCAGGGCACCACTTTGATTTCTCTTGCCTCTTAACAGAGATATTCATATATTTATAATGATATTTCTATTCATTTAATACATTGATATTTATAATACTATCTAACAAAAACCGTTAGAATACTGTCACCTCCACTTTAAAGGTGCCTCTGTCTTTGGGATTATTTTGGATGGATACCATGGATATCTAAATTTGCAGGTGGGTATCCTATAATGAAATTACAGTTGGTTTGATGAAATGTATGAATTAACTTTGACTAAACTATACCTTTTGTGAGGTAGGAGGATCTCTGTGAGTTCAGGGCCAGTCTGGAACTACAGAGTGAATTCCAGGTCACCCTGGAGTAGAGCTATAACCTGCCTCAAAAAATAAAAAACAAAAACTATACCTTTTGTGATGTAATCAAGTCATGAAGACACTTTCCCTGGAATGTTTTATTTACATTACATAGTTGCCAAGCTCTTGGTTTTCCTGTGGGGTCAATGTTGTGACCCTTTTAAACTATGCTGCATCTGTGGATGAATGTTACCAACTCAATCCAACCCTCATTTCCTTCATCAGCGCCTATTACAGTATAAAGGCTCTGGAAGAGGGATGTGGAGGGGATAAGTAGAAATTTGGTCTGTCTCTTGAAGTTTGGCATCTTACAGGAGACTTGTCACACATAAAAATAAGTACAATGACTAGGGAAATGGCTCAGTGGTTAAAGGCGCTTGCTTGCAAAACCTGCCAGGCCAGATTTGATTCCCCAGTACCCATGTAAAGCCAGGTGCACAAAGCGGTGCATGTGTGTCTGGAGGTTGCAGCAGCAAGAGTCCCTGGCATGCCCCCCCTCAAATTTTTAGAAGTTCAATATACAATAAGATGTGGAATGTTCTCTAAGCTTGATGGCTGCTTTGACTTCAACTGCCAAATTCACCTCAGTGCTGTGGAGAGCAGCAAGTGTTTAATGGTGTTTTGGAAGTGATGACAAGAGGAAGATCCATTGTTAATCAGCATCCCCAACAAGAAGGAAACCATTGACCTGAACAGAGTCTTGGTGCTCCTCAAATAGCATTGTGTGCATGAGTCACTCAACCAGATGAAGTGGAGATTTGCAGATCCGGAGAGTCTGCAGCCCTCAGATGATGCTGCAGATCTACGGCCACACTTCAGCTGCAAAGATAGAGCATGGCTCCCAAAGCCCCAGAAGATGCTGGTCGTGGCAGAGCAAAAGTTGCCAGAGACTTCAGACAAGAGAGAAATGGACCCACCTGTCACTCTCATTAACAAATAAGGCAGTTCACTGCATTTGACAGGGTGGCTCAGTATCTAAATGACACCATATATGTGACCGTAAAGTAGAAGAAGGATTTGGAAAGAGAAAGAGAATAACAGGAGGGGAAGATGGGGTACAAGAGAGGGTTGTGGGGGGATGATTATAGTCAAAGTATATGAAAAACTTTCATTAAAAAGTCCTAATGGAACACATCATTTTGTGCAATGAATACATGCTGAAGCTTTATTTTGAGTCCAGATGGACAAATGCTCAAAGCAGTTTTACCATTAGAATATAGAATATGAAGGTCAGTTTGGCCTCCTAGGCAACAGCAAGTCTGTGGGAGACGTAGAAAAGAATCCAGACTGAATCCCAATTTTCCCTACCCTGTTTTCCAAGTCTCACTAGCTCCTTGGTGAACAGGGTCCTTTGTGAGCATAGTGTACATAGGTCGGGCAAACTACACACAGTGTCCTCACACTCAACAGATCCTTTGTAGGTCATCATAAAATGATGACCTGGCCGGGCATGGTGGCACAGGCCTTTAATCCCAGCACTCAGGAGGTCGAGGTAGGAGGATCACTGTAAGTTCAAAGCCAGCCTGAGACTACATATTGAATTCCAGGTCAGTTTGGGCTAGAGCCAGACCCTATCTTAAAACAACAAAAAAAAAGAAGAAAGAAGGAAAGAAAGAAAGAAAGAAAGAAAGAAAGAAAGAAAGAAAGAAAGAAAGAAAGAAAGAAAGAAAGAAAGAAGAAGAGAAGAGAAGAGAAGAGAAGAGAAGAGAAGAGAAGAGAAGAGAAGAGAAGAGAAGAGAAGAGAAAAAGAAAAGAAAGATGACCTAAAAACTTGACATTACTGATGCAGAGTAGTGACCTCGGGAAGAGCTGAGTATTAAAAATCAAGGTCCCCAGGTTGGAGAGATGGCTCAGTGGTTTAGGCGCTTGCCTGCAAAGCCTAATGATGTCAGTGTGACTCCCCAGTACCCATGTAAAGCCAAATGTACAAAGTGGGGAATGCATCTTGACTCCGTTTGCAGTGGCTAGAGGTCCTGACATGCCCATCCTATCTGTCTGTCTCTCTTCTATCACTCTCTGCTTGCAAATATTTTAAAAATATTTCTTTAAAGAAATCAGGTTCCTGGTGTCAGGTTGTTGACTTGATGCACAGATCTCCACAGTCATTTACCACAGGGACAAACATAAGAAGATGAGATGTTTGACCTTTCTTGAGCATGTGGTAAAGCAAAAGGATTTGTTGGGTTATATCCCTCTAAGAATAAAGCCCCTGGCAGGGAACCACAGGTTGGCGCTGTAACCAGGTTCCAGAAGAGGGTATTCTCTTAATGCTGAGAGGCATTGCACCTGGCTACTGATAGAGAAGACAGAGCCTGACACAGGAGGTTTGCTTCTCATTCTGAAGGGAGGGGAATTTTATCAATATTATTTTGAGGGAAGTGATCCTCAGCTGAACCGTCAATTTATTACCCAATAGACTTAAGGTTTCTTATAGAATAATCAAAGGTCTGGAACATTTTATCTAACACTGAACGATACAAGGACAGTACCCTCAGATTGCTTTATTTAAAACGAGTGCTTTAAAAGTTCAATCTGAATCGTTTCGATGAGAACTAGTCCATCATCAAGTTCTGCTGAGTCCCTCTGACCTCCAACTCACAATGGACCTTATGGTTTATTCTTTAATATATATTAATTTGGCTCAAGCAAGATCCAGACTGCACATCTCAGCATTCTACTTGAATAAAGAAGAAAGCATTCAATTCTTGTCCATGGCAAATTCAGCCTTCCACAAGTCAGTTCTGCCACTCAGGGATGGTTGCATTGCAAAAGCCTCTTTGCGAATGTTTTGCTGGGTTTTGTTGCTAGGTGATGACTGGGGAAACTTTGCAATCCCTGCTGAGAGGTTTTAAAAAAAATGTGCCTGTAACCACTTTCATATTAAAGAGGAGGAAAAAATAGGGCAGCCTTCCCCTTAATTCCTCAAGTTTACTCCCAGCCCTCTACCCCCGCTTAGCTGCTGCACAGTGAAATTGACCACTAAGAAATGTAAATACACAACACAGGGGGAAAACAGCAAAGTATTCAACTCACCTCCTACCAAACCAGAGTAGAATTCCCGTAATGAAAACTGCCCATGACTTTCTTTTATTTTGAACTCGAACCTAAACAGAAGACTGGACAGAAGAAATATGGAATGGAACAAAAACCAACCAACAATAAGCCCCTAACATCCACCTGTATTCTACATGTGAGTAGAGACACTTTACTGGAGAAGTTGGCCTGAATGAAGCTGGCTTGTACCTGAGCTATATTTTAGAAACCCTTAGCCTGGACTGACTTTCCAGCCAAGCAGCAGGGGTTCCTGGGAAAGTCCTGGGGCCTGTCTGAGTCCTAGCTCCATGTCAATGATTGATGAGGACAAGTGTGAGAGGTGACACACTGTGAAATTAGGCTGAGGCACAAAGGGTTAATCCTTGGGCTTCTTCCAGGCTGGGCCCTTTGAGAGAAAAATAATATTTATTCCTTCTTTTGTTAATTTTGCATCTAAAAGAAGCACTGTTGATATCTTATTCACTAGGCAGGATGCCAGCCTGCAAATTCCATAAAACTTCAGGAGACAAACACACGATGGTGGTAATTATTTGTCCTTACGTTATCATCTTCAAATTATTTTAAACTGCTGATTGAACAAGTACTGTATGCTAACCAGTAGAGAGACAAGAACTGTTGTTTCTGCATACAAATTTCTGTTCACAAATTAAAAGCCCTACCTATAAATCACTGAGGAGAAAATAAACTGAAGAATTACAATACTAACCATAACCTTGGGATTCCTTATTCTCAGAAACTTGGAAACAGCTTGGGTGCCCTTTCTCTCTTCTCTGACTCATTCGCTGGTGCTGGTCCCCTACCAGCTCCTCTCCTGCAAGTACAGGGAACAGCAAGTGCTTTTTGGACTTTTCTACCCGGGCAAGTTTCTTAGACATCTGTACCTTCCATGGCACATGCACAAACTTTAGCTGAGTCTTTTTAACACTTCATTAATTATTGAGCTATGCCAAGAGTAATAACTGGGCCATGCCTGGAGTCCTTTTCAACCACATCAGTAAACAGTAATTTAGGGAAGGGGGTTATGACTGTAGAGTGAGCCATGTTCCCCTCACAACTGTGTGGCGAGGACAACAAAGACACAAAGGCTTCAGTAAATGAGGAGGAGCCCAGCCCGACTCAGGGCACACAGGGAAGTCACAGGCCAGCGTGTCTGTTCTGACTATGGTTTTGCCCTAACCTGATGATAATAAATAAAGTAATGTCTAATAACCACCAAACTTCCAGGATATTCCTGACAGTTGGAGCAGAAACTGGCTCACTTTGATATAATACTTCCTCTGATTCCCAGGGAGCCCTTCTCTTTTGTCATTATTCAGTGAAACACTGTTTCTACCTTGTCTTCAACTCAGATGTGTTTCATAGTCACTTGGCATCCTAACCAACTCCAGAACTCAACAAAACAGAAATATGTCTTTTTTATATATTTTCAAAGCTAAAACTCATATAGAAAAAGGTTTAAGCTGGTGTTTACAGAGCTTTCTTGAGAGGGTATGAGGGCTTGCTACTGCCTTTCATAATGATGGAATCTGGAGGGTAGAAGATAATTCAGGGCAATGTTTTTTCCACGCCATACGATGTTTGAATTCCCTCCAGATAACTCCTCCAAAAAGTTGCTACCCAGTCTCTGCCTCTAGAAAGAGAACTCATTTCATTTAGAAAACAACTTTCCACTTTCGGGTGGCCAGCATTTGAGTGTGCAGCCCAGTGCATCCTAGCAGCCTGTCTACACGGAGCTTCTGCTCACAGGTTACACTGCAGAGATGCAGAACTTGTAAATGAGTCATGGAAATGATCAATCTCTAAATCAATAGTTTACAAACTTTTCAGAGTAAATAAGATAGTCCTCTTGCTAGTAATGCAAAACCCTCTATGAACTCTTATGAGATGTTTTCTCTGACAGCCCCATCTGAATTAGGCCTACCCATGCACTTTCTCTTACACAGCCTTGCATTCTTTGACCTGTTATCACAAGCAGATATTAGAACACACACTTAGTTTTCATGCATTTGTTTTTGGCCTCTCTAAGGAGAATTCAAGCCGCAAAGGGTCTGATTTGTGACCTACCATTTCCTCACTGCTTAATAAGAATTGTGTGTAATAAATACTTAAAAACACTTAGGGAAAGAGCCATGGTGCTGAGTCTCTTCAGAGCCCTGGTGAAGCCTGCACATGGCCCTCCATTAATATATGCTGCCTGAACTCATCAGAGGTTCCAGATGTAGCCTGGCCATAATGGTCCATCCCCTTGTTTGTAAGAGTGGACTTGTCCAAATGAGGCGTTTCCATTCCAATTTGCTGTTGAATCCCGTGGCACTTCCCAGCTGCTGAGCTGGGTAGTCCTGTTCAGCTGGATGTGTGGAACTAAGCTCAGGATTTCACATGCATCTCTGGTAAATGTTCTATGATTGACTTTGCTCCAGTCTATTAAAATTATTTTGGATATTAATTCAGTCATTAAATGCATTCCTGTCATAGACACACACCGCTGGGATGAACCTCCAAACCAGACACAGTTATGGGAGGAAAGGATTTATTGAAGCAACAAATCCAGGGGAGGTTTCATAATGGAAAAAGAGGCTGGTCCCCTTTCAAAGGTCCAAGCAGAGACTGAAAACCATCACCAACACCACATACACAACAGCCATCAGGCAGGGGAAAAGAAAGATTTCCTTTCCTTTTATATAGCCTTAGGGTGGGGTCTTGTAATCCTTCCCCAGACTTGTTGACCCCCTTACTCTTTGGAATTTCCTTCCTGCACTACCAGCCCAGGAAGAGATGTTTATTTCTAGCTTTCCTGAGCCTTCTTACATCCCGTCCTCCCTGTAAACAGCCTCAGAGACCCTCCCAAGATGACTAAAAAGGTCAAGTAGATAAGAAAACTTAACCATCACAATTCCCATGGCAGGCACTCTTTCAGGCATGAGTCAATATTGACTCATTTCTTGGTTCTAATCATTAACAGAAAAAAAGGAGTTATAGAAAAAGAGTCAAAAAAAGTTAAGCTTAGGGCTGGGCATGGTGGCACATGCCTTTAATACCAGCACTCGGGAGGCAGAGGTAGGAGGATCACCATGACTTTGAGCCCAACCCTGAGACTTCATAGTGAATTCCAGGTCAGCCTGTGCTAGAGTAAGACCCTATCCTGAAAAAAAAAGTTAAGCTTGTAGCTAGGCACTGTCATCATTTGCTATCTGTGTGACCACTCAATCAAGCCATTACCCTCTATGGCTTCCTTTCCTCTGAATGAAATGGAGATTAAATTAAATAAGACTGCACAGTATTTAGTACAATACTTCCATGTACAAAGCCAGAGTTATTCTAGTACAGGACTCTCAGTGACACACCTCTTCCAGCAAGGCTCCACCTCCTGAAGGCTCCACCAGAGCTGGGGATTGAGACTTCATCACAAACACATGAGATTACGGTGGACAGTTCACATTGAAACGACCACAATACTCAACAAATTTATATCCTTTATGTCCTAAACTAGAACAAGGACACAATCTGTGATGAAGGGCACTAACATTCCACAGCCATGTCATCGTGGGCAGTCATTAGGCTTCTATGCTCATCAATTACTGTCTTGGCTGGTTAGAAATACTTCTATTTGGCTGTCTCCATTTTTAAAATTAAGTTAAAGCAAAAGCCAGGTATAGTGATTCACACCTGAAATCTAAGCATTTGGTAGGCAAAAACAGCAACTCTGGGCTGAGAGACTTTGCCTCAAGGTAACAGGTGGATGAGTGAAAATGTGAAAGTTTAAGGTGACTGGGACCCCAAAGGTAAAGAGCAGGAGTGTTCTTGGACTCATGTTTGCAGTCTCTATTTATCTCTTGTCTTAACTGAGCCGCTCCCTAGAGTGGAATGTCTGGTTTACTAATCCTGGAACTGTGATTGGTCAAAACCGGACCAATCACTGTCTCTCTGGTTCACCTGAGCCAGAAAGATATACTTACCTGAAACCAACAAAGAACTCTCTTTTCTTCATGGCTGGCCAGCAGAGAGACTCCTAACCCTCCAGGCTTTCAGTAAGACTCCCCCTATTCTCAGTCTCCCCTTCTTTCCCACGTGGACTTTCATCCTCATGAAGGGAGTCGCCTATATTTTCTCTTCTAAATCTAATGAAGCTTCTCTAAACCTCACCCTCTGATGGTCTGTAATTTTAATTCTTTAAATTTATGTAACAAGAATCCAAGTACTCTAAGTTTGGAATTGTTGGGTTCATCAAGTTTCCCATTACAAAAAGAGGACACCGGGCATTCTCCTCTGGCCTCTGCATCCATGAGTATGCATATAATACACACATCACATCACACATTCCCTACAAATGAAACCATGCATGCACATGCAAAAAGGAGGAGGAGGAGGAGGAGGAAGAGAAGGAGGAGGAAGAGAAGGAGGAGGAAGAGAAGGAGAAGAAAAAGAAAAGAAAAGAGAAAACTAAAGTTCAGGAAAGGTAGCCTAGCTCAGGATTCAGGGCAGATGATTCTATGCTTCATGCTATCTTGAGCTGTCAAGTATCCACATCAAAAACAGGAAATCTGGGGCTGGGGAGAGGGTTTAGCCATAAAAGGTACTTGTTTGCAAAACCGGCCTGCCCTGGTTCAATTCCTCAGCCACCCATATGAACCAGATGGACATTTTTTTTGCAGCCACAATAGACCCTGGCATGCACACACACACACACACACACACACACACACACACACACACGTACGTTAAAGGAAGGAAAAGAGAGAGAAAGGAGGGAAGAAAGAAAAGAGGGGAAAAAATTAAATAACAAGATTCTATCACTGTCACATGGTGAACCCACTGCTTTCTTTTCTGTCTGTCCACAAATCATCCTTTCATCTGGGATTGATGCCTGGATTACCAGTCTGTCACTAGTCATTTGTCCTTCTTCTCCTACTTCCTTCTCTCTCCCTGCAATTCCCCTGGGTCTAAGCTTGTGTTGTTTTTCTTAGTGGCTCAGAGTGAAAAACCTGTGCATATTAGACACCACTGTGATGCTTACTCACAAACTCTTTAAGACTCACGAGTCTCTTACCAACACTGGTCCTGCACTTGAGAGTTTAAGTAACTCATTATGGACAATTAAAAAAAATGGGGAAAAAAAGCACAAAAAAAAACCCCATGAAATATGTTTCTACATTGACACTTGGAGAACTTGCAGTAGAGAAGCAGCATTCCTCCAGCATCAGCCTCTCTGTCATCTTCATCACATTTCAAAGCTAGGAAGTCAGGGAGAGCCTGGCTGAATACATAGTCAGCAGAGTCCTGGGCTCCTCTAACAGCTGGGGCTTCATGCCAGGCTGCAGAATGGGCAACTCCCACACAGAAGACAGGGCAATTCCCATCTCCTTGAGGGTAACTCTTCTGGAGCCAGGCTTTCCAGAACTTGGCACTTAACAGGAATTCCATAAGAGTAAATTTTCATTATTAATTGCAGTTTCCAAATACCCTTGTAGTGCTCTCTTCTGAATTCTCCATAATGTTTTATTCACACCACATTTGAAAGTTTATTCTGATATTCTTTCCAAATTGAAAATCACAAGCACTGAGACTGCAATTTGTCTTTACATTAAAAACAAATAAATCTGCTAACTAATTGTTCTAAAAATGGTGAGTACAACTTTACTAATATCATTTTTGTTTGTGCTGACTAAATGCCTCTACATTACCACAGAGGAGTTTATTTCCTTGGTTGCTCTAAACAACTCGTCTTCATTTAGTTGGTGAATCTTTTCTCTATGTAGAATTCAAAAGTAAATTCTCTTTTAAGAGTTCCTGAATTATAGTAACTGTTGGAGGTTAGTGGGCTACCACTGGCTATATTTGTTTTATTTCTGTGGTTTTTTAAATGTGTATCCACTTAGCCTCAGGGCTCACTACTAGAGCATGCAAATTCTTCAGCACTTTGAAAATTAATTAAATGAAGTAGAGGATTAAAGAAATGTTTTCCATCTCCATATGGGTAGCTTTTTATTCTCATTAGTGGATTTTGACTTTGATAGAAAATAGCCTGAACATTGCATGCACTTCTCTCCAGACCAAGTCAGAGCCCGTTTATGAGAATGTCGCTGCTCATAACCTGTGTGGCAGGAAGATAAACCCAACAGGCAGATATGTGAGCAACCACATCCACCAAAAGACTTGGCACAGTCCCCAATAGTGTCTCCTAAGTTTTCACTATTGCACTTAGATGAATTTTATCCCAAAGCCATGGAACACCCCCCCCACACACACACACACACAAACACCTTAGCACTGTCAAAGAATACAGTATGGGCTCTGTCAACCAGGGGCTTCTGTTATCCAAAACATCAGGAAGATCTGTTAAGACAAATCAACCAATGGAACAGAATGGACAGCATAGAAATGATCACACACTTGCCACCATTTGAGTTTTTTCCAACAGTCCCAGGGAAGGCACAGGGATAAAAAAAACAGAATAAATGGTGCTGGGGAAATTGGACATCCACTTACAAGAGGCTGGGCCCTTCCTTACACTGCATTCAGAAACCAACTAAGAATAGACTAAAGACAAATGTTAGCCTTGAAATAATAAAGCTTCTAGAAGAAAACATTTTTTAAAAAAGCTGTGTGATATCAATATGATAATATTTTTGGTTATACCCCAAAAGGAATTTTTTAAAAAGATATTTTGAAAATGATGCCACAAAACAAGAGCAAAACTAAACAGTGATATATTACATCAACCGAAAAGCTGTGCACAATTACAGAATTATCATAATAAAGAGAAAACCTAAGGTTGAGATAAAATATTCGCAAATTATATATCTGATAAGGGATTAATATCCAAAATATCTAAGGAACTCACATCATTCGATAATAAGAAAACAACCTAATTATAAATGAGTCAAGAAGCTGAATAAATATCTCTAAAAAGAAAACATACAATGACCAATAAACATATGAAAAAAAATCTTATATTCCTAATTGTCAAAGAAATACAGATGAAAACCACAATGAGATATCACCTCACCACTATTATAAGAGCTATTATATAAAAGAAAAAGACAGGCTGGAGAGATGGCCCATTGGTTAAGGCAATTGCCTACAAAGCCTAATGACCTGAGTTTGATTCCCCAGTACCCACATTAAGCCAGATGCACAAAGTGGCACATGCATCTGGAGTCTGCAGCAGCTGGAGGCCCTGGTGCACCTATTCTCTCTGTCTGTGTCTCTTCTATCTCTCTCTCTGCTTGCAAATAAATAAATAAATAAATATTTTTTAAAAGACAAAAAGTAACAAGTGTTGGAGAAAACATAAGGATTAAGGAAACCTGGTACACTGTTGGTGGGAATGTAAATTACTACAGGCATTACAGAAAACAGTATGGAGTTTTCTCAGGGAAAAAAAAAAAAGTAGAACTACACTGTGATTCAGTCATCCCCCAGCTAGGCAAGTATCTAAAGGAAATGAAATCAGGATGTCAAAGAGACATCCACACTCTCATGTTTACCATGGAAGTAATCAAAATGGCCACAATACAGAATCAGCCTGATGACAACAACAGATAACCAGACAGAGAAAATGTAGGAAATATGCACAATGGGATACCATCAGCTTAGAGAAATCCAGTCACTTGCAAGAGCATGGATGAACCTGCAGGAGGTGCTATGCTAACTGGAACCAGCCAGACAGAGACATGCAAATACTGTATTCATATGTAGGATCTAAAAATGTTGAACTGTGGAAGTCAAAGGTAGAATGGTGATTACTTGAGGAAGTGGAGTGGTTAAAGAGTACAAGTTAGAGAGAAGGAATACATTTTTATGTTCCATTACACAGGTTAATAATGATGGAATGTGTATTTCAAGTAGTTAAGAGAAAAGATTTTAAATGTTTTCCTCACAAAAAAAGTATATGAAGTGATGGCTATAATAAGCTTAATTTGTAAATAGTCCATTTTCCATTACTACAACACAATACCCAGATCTGTATAATATGTGAAGAATAATGGAAAATGGCTTTACTCAGGTCTGAAGCTGGGAAGTCCAAAGGCTGGTGCTGCATGTTCTGCTCACATGGTGGAAGAAGAGGTCAGGCGAAGTGTTGATTTAGCCAACCTCACCCCACTGGGATGAACCTCCAAATCAGCAATTATGGGAAAAAGGGATTTATTGAAGTTACAGATCCAGGGGAAGTTCCATAATGACAAAAGAGGCTGTCCCCCTTTAACAGGTCCAAACAGAGAAAGAGAAGCCATCACCAACACCACACACACACACACACACACACACACACACACACACACACACCAGTAATCAGGCAGGGGGAGGGAGAGATTTCTTTCCCCTTTATATAGCCTTAGGGTGGGATCTTGCAACCCTCTCCCAGACTTGTTGACTTCCTGAGTCTCTGGAATTTCTTTCCTGCACTGCCCTCCAGGAAGGGATGTTTACTTCTAGTTAACATGACTTCCTGAATCCCCTGAGCCTCCTTTCTCTCTTCAATTCAGAGGAAATCTCTGTGCACCACTCAAGATTACTATGGGTTGCTAACAGGTCAAGTTGCAACAAAACTTAACCATCACAGCACTAGACAGATCAAGAGGTTTGATTCCAACACCACTCTGAGCACCACTGTCATAAAATTTAAGGACACATTCAAACATGTAGCAAGATTATTTGTAAATAAAAAATAAAAAAATAAAATACACATTCAGTGTAATTCAGTGATTGTTTTTATATTGTGCGGGAAATAATTTTTTTCAATTAAACCAAAAGAAATTTATTCAGGAGGTAGATATCTGGGGACATTGACTTTTAATGTATTTTAATATAGCTCTGATACTGACATTGAAGGACTCTGTACTTACTGCTTTTCTTACAGATATAATTATGACAAATGAAATTCTGCATTCATACAAAAATATGAACAAACCTTTATAAAAACCTTCTTAACAAAATCCAAGAGCAAATGATTGAGTCAGAATCACAAAATGTCCATCTGCCAATACCAACTGGATTGAATGAAAAACATATTTAAAATAAATTTTGAAAATAGCTACTAAACTCACAAAGAATTTCATCCTTATGAATTGATCTTAACAAAATGTTATTCAAGTAAGGAAAAAGAAGATTCTATTTATTAGAGCTCAACTTCTTCTGACCTGTTAAGACTCGGGTAGACCAGGATTTCATACTATCTTGAGAATGTTGAACAGAACTGTTATAGCAAAAACTAAGGTGAATAAGCCACTCTCCGAATTCCAACGAATCCTTAAAGGTAAAAGTTGCTTTTTAATACCTACCAAGCTGAGCCAGACACAGACGAAGTTACCCAGGATAAAACTTGCAGGATCAGGATGCAAGGTGGACGGGTCAAGAACAGAACATTCGGGAGGCCCTCCAAAGGGGTGGCAGACCTCCAGACTCCCAGGAAGTGGCTTCACTAAGCACAAAAGCTCTGCTCAGTCCACCTACCAAGTCCCTATGAAAATATATACAAAGCAACAAACAGTCCTCACACTGACCAGAGCAGGAATGATCAAAAGGGGAGGGAAAGAATGTGAAAGAAAAGTCAGACGAAATGTAAGTGCTAGGCTGAGTTTCCCACATCAGATAGGCTCAAGTAACATAAAAATAAATGGTGCTACAGCCTATGGGGATAAAAGATACAGTGCTACGATACATGAGGACATGCCTCCCAAAATGTGTATGTTGAAACCTTCTCTCCACAGTGATGACATTAAAGTAAGTCCTTGGAAAGATGGTTAGGGATTAATGCAGCTTGAAGGTAGTATCCCCAAAGAGGAGAGGCTCCCAGACATCAAGATTATTGCCAATATGATCTTGGACTTCCTAGTGTCTGGTATTGTGAGAAATAAGCTTCTGTTGTTTATAAATTACCCAGTCTATGAATATAAATTGACCAAAACATGAGACGACTTTGCAATCAGACTGAAAGAAAGAATTCTCAAAAGTACCAAATATGTGGGATGCAAAAGGTTGATGCCAAACCCAGAAGACACTGTGCAGGTGCTGGAGACTTCTTCATGGATGAAGAAGCTTGAAAGAAAAGCCACTCCCAATGGCACAGACAACTGCAAGTAGAAAGGAGCTGAGCATTCAGCTTAGAACCACAGCTACAGCCTTGAAATAAAAGCCAGCAAGTGAAGAAATCAATAACTCAGCTGATAAATTATATAGCAATGTGTATGTATTTTAATACAAAAGAAAATAAACTCATAAAGTAATCACATAGAAACTTTTAGAGGTAAAGAAGAGATTAAAGTATTTCCAACACAGAGGGACAGAAAAGGGGAACGGGTTGAATGTAATAAAAGTACAATGTATATGCATATGGAAATATTTGAAAAAAGATTTTGTTCAATTAAGATATACTGATAAAACTTAAAAAAATATTTATGGCATAATAATAGTTAGTGCCCTTATATCAAAATGTTCAACAAATACACTAGAAATAAAATTTATACCATATATATTTATTTATCATCTATTTGTCAGAGCTTTATGGGAATAACAACATGTAAAAAGAATTACATCTGAAGATCAAAGGGACATATTACATACCAGAAAAAAAACACACCAAATCATCAACATAATGATATATCAAGATTAAGCTATTGAACTTTAGTGATAAATAGAAATTGTATGGCTCTAGACAGAGAAAAAATTATACACCAATAAGAAGAAAAAATATCAGCCTAGCCTTTGACATCCATGAAACATCATTGAGTGACTAATGAATGGATCAAAAGCTACAAAGTTGAACAGAAAGATTACCTGTGACCAAGAATATTATAAACAGTCATGCTACTGTTCAAGTAGAAATAGGCCAGATGTGTAAGCAAAAGGAACTCAGGGAACAGTGCTCATAATGTGGTGTGACGTCTAAGTAAGAAATTATTAAGTAAGATACGGCAGAAGAGACAGTGAAGTTTAATCCACTTAACTCTAAAGACGCTGGCTGCAGAAAGATGAGTGCAGAAGGAAAATGAATGTCTAGGCTCTGTTTTGAGTAACAACAGAATATCATGTATCAAACTTAACACCCCACAGATAAAACGACAAATTCTTTTCAGTAAGTTCAATGTATTTGAGAGAGACAAAGCCCAGGCACTTGGCCTTTCATAGAGGAGAGTTTTGCTGGGTGATATTCTCATGTGACTAGCTTTTCACATTTAGTCACTATGAGTTACACACAGCCTATCACAAGCTATAATCTCCCCCAGTTTGAGAAGTCAGGGAACCAACTTTGGGTCTCCCAAAGCACCTGAAAATGATGTACAAGCTGGAGAGAATCATAGAGAAATGACCTCCAAAATCTACACATACATCCCAATGAAGAAACTGATTGGCCACTGATCTACAGGGAGAACTTCAGGAACATGCTAAAACTTGCCACCAGGAGCAGAAGGTGGCATTGGAAGTCTGGAAACTGAACAGAGATGACAATGATATCAGCCATGGAGAGACAGATTTTGGAGTTCCAGGCAACTGATATTAACAGGCTGCTAGAACAAAACTCAGAACACTTCAGGTTCAGTGATAGGTTCCTGAATCTCTATGAATATTCAGCATACAGTTAAATCTCACCACATACTTCAAGAAATGCAAAAATATGACCCACAGTTAAAAAAAGAACAAAACAGAAATTAGATGAAAGTTAATCTTGAGGCTGGAGTTAGCAGACCAGTTCTTTTAAATAGCTATTATGAATATGTTCAAGAGCTTTAAAAATGTTATCAAAATAGGGGACTGGGGAGATGTCTCAACCGTTAAAAGGCTCTTGTTTACAAAGCCTGCCAGATTCGACTCCCCAGCACCCATGGAAAGCCAGATGTAAAAAGCAGTGCAGTACACACACACATACACACACACACACACACACACACACACACACACACACGTGCGCACACGCACACACATATACACACACAGTACAAATAAATACATAAAATGTTTTAATATTATCAAAATAAATGAATGGATAGTCTAAAATATGAAATTATGAAAAGGGATCAAATATAAAATTCTAAAATGATAAAGTATATTATCTAAAATTAAACTCACCAAACTAAACTACCAGAGATTTAAGAAGCTATTTTCTAAAAATTGAAAAGAGATCAAATTACTCAGGAAGAAAAGAGTGAAATGATCAAAACATGTGAGTAGTGCTTGAGTGATCTAGAGTGATTTGAGAGACTGGAAGGTAGGGAAAGAAAACATGGAGATCATAACAGAGTCAACGATTCTCTGCTCTTCCTCCGCTGAGCCTACCTTCCCTTTTCATATGAACACTGCGTAAGAGCTGCTGGTCTATTTTTAGCGGGGCCCTAAGAGAATAGTGGTTTCTTTGTGTCTCTTAAAATACTTCTCCTTGAAGTCTTGACCTGGCAGGTCTGCTGAAGAAGTCACAGAGAGAAGTTGTGTCACCATATAAACAAGGAGAAATGTAATGCTTAGTACCAGAGAACAGGTATTCAAAGGAAATCATGTCAGACCATCCTGAGGAATCCAGCACACCTGAGTGTCACAAGGTGAACCCCATCAGCAGAGGAGAAGAACCATTCAGTCACACCTGCCCACACAAATCAAAGGCTGCACGAGTGGGTTGTTTTAAACATTAGGTTTTGGAAAGGGGTTACCTGGAACAATGCTCCTCTAGTAATCACAAAAAAGTAAAAACTGTCACTTCAGACTTTTATACCCAGTGAAGTTATTCATAGAATGTGAGGGTTAATTTAAACTATTTTTCAAAAAAAATGAAAGTGAAAAAATTGTTTCTAGTTTATCTACTGTGGCCCCCCATAGGAAATCTTGAAGAAAATGCTCCAAACTGAAGGAAAATTCTACCTATAGAGAGATTACTAGGAAGCGATACATTCTTGTCTTACTTATTGATAGAAAAACTTTGGAAAATTAGTAAAAAAAAAAAAAAGAAACTCTACATAACAATATCAGCCACTTTGACCTACATAACATTTATAGTACATCTAAAATATTCAGAATATATATTTAAATTCACCCAGAACACTTATCCAAACAGTCCCTATATGTTGAGTCATTAAATATGGCATATTTCTAGGATATATTCTCTAAACATAAAAGAATTAAATTATAAGATATCAAGGAAAGGCATAAATATTTTGAAATTAACACACTGATACCCTGAACTACCAGTACTCAGGAGGTGGAAACAGAATGATTGCAAGTCCCAGGCCAGCCTGGGCTATAAAGTGAGATCTTATCTCAAAAATAAAACAAGCCAGGCTTGGTGGCACACACCTTTAATCCCAGCATTGGGAGGCAGAGGTAGGAGGATTGTCATGAGTTTGAGGCCAGCCTGAGACTACGTAGTGAATTCCATTAGTTTGGGCAAAATGAGACTCTCCCTTGAAAATACAAAACAAAACAAACAATTGAAAACCCCACAAATTTTTAAAAGAAGTTCCAAAGAATCCATGAGTTAAAGAGAACATGGAAATTATAGCATTTTTAATAAAATAAAAATGAAATCTTAAAATACCAAATTTATGATCATCAGATAAAGCAGTAATTAGATAAAAAAATTATAATGTCAAAAATATCCAAAACTTAAAAGGTTACTAATCATCAACTAAATTTCCATCTTAAAACATGCAAATTAATAGCAAAGTAAGTAAAAGGAAAGAAAAATAAAGAGCAGAAAGCAATGAAATGATAACAATTTTTAATGTACAGCTTTATGAGGTAGAGTATGAAGTTTTGGGCAAATTTTTTACATTGTGTGTTAATCAACTCATGATATTTAGATAATCCATCATCTCAAACATTTACCATTTTTTATGATAAAGACATTCAAAAATCAAGTCCTTTCTTGTAGCTTTTTGAGTGATTGTTAACTATAAACACTACTGTGTATAAAACACTAAAATGAGGACTGGAGAAATGGCTCAGTGATTAAGGTGGTCACCTGCAAAACCTGAGTTCGATTCCCCAGTGCCTATGTAAAGCCAGATACACAAAGTAGTGTATGCCTCTGGAGTTCATTAGCAATGGCTGGAGGCCCTGGTGAACTCATTCTTTTTCTGTCTCTGTCTCTCTCTGCTTACAAATAAATAAAAATAAAAATATTTTTTAAAACATTAAAATGGATTTTTCCTATCTGGTCATAACTTTATTGTTGATCCTCAAGAAGTTTCACTAGACTTTTGGAAATGTCATCCAAATTATAAGATTTAAAAAAATTTTTTTTGAAATATCACTGGTGTTTTGATGGGGAATTACACTGATTTTACAGATCATTTTATGTTACACAGATATTTTAACAATATTGATTTTTACAATCTATGAACATGGACACTATTTTTATGTATGCTATCTTCAATATCTTTCATTATAAAAATCTTTCACTATTTTAGATAAATTCATAAGGAGGTATCCTACATAAATTAATATTACCTTCTTAATTTTTTTCACATTACTTTTGGCATGTTGAAATGCTATGGATTTTTGTATATTGACTTTGAACCAGGTGACTTTGAAGGTGTTTTTAATTAATACTAATAGTGTTTTTAATAGACTGTGTGGTATCATATATATATATGATATATATGACATATATCATATATGTGTATCTACACATATATGATCCTATCATATATTATATATATGACATTTGTCATATATATGTGTATATACACATGTATGATCCTATCAGCAAATAGCAATAATTTGACTTTCACCTCTATAATTTGGATACACTTTATTTCTTTCTCTTGTGCAATTGCTCTGGATAGGAATTTTAGTACTATGTTGAAAGAAATAGTCAAAGTAGACATCATTTTTCTTTTATTACCAATTGTGAAAAACTCTGCCATATCCAGAATAGTAACCAGCTCCCAGATGATACCATGTTTAGTGCTGGTAGGCACTACATGTGCTACCAGGGGAAATTCATCAATGATATTTGGAGAAAGCAGAGACCACTGATATAAAATCCAGAATGTTATCACAAGAATGCTGAACACACTGCTTTATGGGAGAGATCAGCAAATAAAGAATGGATCACTTGTGCAATAGTAGTACCAAAACCTAGAGGTTTAATCAACGCTTTCAAATTGGCCAGGGCATCCATTCAGTGACAATGAACCCTTAATTGGAATTGGGATCCAGGGCAAAAATCCTATGGGGACCAAAAATTTGAGCTCCAAGGGGAAATTCCCATTACCAGAGAACTACAGAGAGGCCACACCCAATAGAATCTTGCCAAATTAGCAATGTGTGTCTCATGTAACCTATACTTATCTCACACTCTGATGGAAATTCTGTTTGTATTTTTTAGAAGGAAGTGAGAGAGCCATGGTTAACTCAACTCCACCAACAAGCCGTAGGATGAAGGCTGACATTCTGGCAAGAGATGAACCACCCCTGGCCTATCATATAGGCCCCAAATGAAACCTATGAGAAAGTGGTGAGATAAACAAGAGACCTGTCATCACAGCAAGTCAGATAACCCAGGATAGGTCATTGAGACAGACACCATTGATATGCAACACAACCCAAAGCAGGAGTCCAGAGACCCTTAAGATCCCAACAATAAAGCAGACTTAAAAATCAACCACCATGGCTCAGGGAACTGAGTGGAAGAGAGGTCAGAAAGAATGCAAGAGCCATGGTGGATGCAGCAACAACACAAAGTGTGTGTGTTGGGGGGGAATCTGGCTACCTCCTGTGCTATTTATAACCGCTAACCCCATAGACTGATCCAGTTCCCCAGTGGGTTGGGGACAGGGAGGAGGCTAATGGGGCTACCATCATAAGATTTGCTCATATAATGTATGTAATTGTGTATAATAAAGACAAAAATAAACTAAAAATATGCAACACACAAAAAAGATATCAACAGAAAATACAAATAAACAAATAAAGTCTGTCCGAAATTCAAATAATACAAACATTAAAATAATAAATTTTCCCATTAATTTTACAATAAAAGTGAAATTAATAAATTTCTTGTAAGATATCCAACTAAAATGACAAGGGATAGTGAGATCAGAGACACTATTTCTTAATGAGGACAGATGTCAAGTAGCCACACACCTCTAGGATCCCCTTCTTGCCCCAGGTACAGCAGAAGCAAGAGCTGGCATCCTGGGTGGGATAGCAGAACCAGTTAAAGCCCTGGTTTATATTCTTATTACCTATCTCCTAGCTCCTAACACTAGCAACCATATTAGCATATACACTGTAGCAAGGTCTTCTCTCTAGAGACCTCCCCCCTTAAAGAGTGACAAAGCTAAGGAATTTCCTTTGCCCTGAGTGCTTTTGCCAGGCACCACCTCCTCCCACTGCCAATGACAAGTGTCAATAAAGGTGATTCCCACCAAAAATCCATTTTAATTTCTCTATCAAACCAGGTCAGAATGTTTAACAAAGGTAATATAGAGAATCTGAGTAAGCTGTAACGATGACAGAAATTGAACTTAATATCTAAATACTTCCCACCAAGGATATTTCAAGCCTACTTGGTTAAACCTCTGAAGTGTAACAAACATTTAAAGCAGAAATATCATCTATCACATGTGAATTCTTTTGATATAGTGAAAGGGAAGAATTTCTATTTCATTTTGTTAGACCACTATAATCATAATACCAAAACATAACAAAAATATTATCAAAAAATTCAGACTAATACAAAAAAACATATATTGAAACAGATAAAAATGCTGCTTGAGGGCTATGGAGATTGCTCAGTGGTTAAAGGCTCTGGCTTGCAAGATCTGCCAGCCTGGGTTCAATTCCCCAATTCACATGTAAACCCAGATACACAAAGTAGCATGTGTGTCTGGAGTTCATTTGCAATGGTAAAAGGACCTGATACCCCATATAGATTCTAGAGGTTAAGGTGCTTGCCTACAATGCCTAAAGCCAAAGTTCAATTCCCTAGTACCCACTTAAGCCAGATGCACAAAGTGGTAAGTGCATCTGGGGTTCATTTGCAGCAGCTAGAGCCCCTGGCACACCCATTCACTCTGTCTCTCTTCTATCTCTATTTACAGATAAGTGAAAAATTTTTAAATCTGTATCATATATAATCTCATTTACATGAAATTCTAGAACAGAATGCCAAGGAAAGAAAATGGGGAATACATGTATACATATATACAATATATACATATGAAACAGGAAATTAGCAATTAGCAATGGTCACAAGGAAACTTTCTGAGGTGATAGAAAGGTTTTGTGTATTGATGGAGGTGTGGGTGGCTGTGTGTATGAATAGCTCATTAAATTGTATTCTTCACTCATATATCTCACTATATTTAAATTTTACCTTAAAAAGAACTGTAAACAAATATTTAACTCTGATTGGTAGGTTTACTTTTTTCAATAGTATGGATTAGCAATTCTAAAGTTAATTTGTATGAGTTTAGGCAAATGAGTAAATATATATTTTTGGCTTAAGCAAATGAGTAAACAATATTAAGAGCTATGTTTCTCCTTATAGTGAAAGAAAGTTATAAATATGAAAAGCAGGAGACAGGATGCACCCTGATTTGCTGAGCTGAAATTGTGTGTATCAGTATGACCATCTAGAAATTAGATCAATGAGACAGAGACAGGTAATGAACCAGATACAGATAGAAAAAGGGTAAGAAAGGCATACCTAGCTGTAGAGATGGGAACCACATCAGGGGAATGACAAGATAAGTGGCAACCTCTTTTGAAAGAAACTAAGGAAGTCATCAAAAAATAATGGGATCCTACAAAAAGATGACATGAGCCAGCCAGCTTGAAGGAAACTCTTTTGGGACATTTGAACATCACAGTAAATAGTGATGGTCATTTGTTAAAACTTCCTGAATAAAATAAAAATCTACAATCAAATAAAAATCTCAGGGGTATTAGGTCCCTATGGCTGCTGTAACAGTCTCATTGATAAAAGAACCTAAAACAACAGGAGCTGATTGTCTCACAGTTCTGAAGACCGAAAGTCCAAGATCAAGGTGCTGGAAAGGCTAGAACAACCCTCTGAAGCACGTAGGAGAGCCTGTCCTGCCTCTTGTTGGCACTTTTGCAGGCAGTTTGCCAACTGTATTTAGCATGACTTGGTTTGCACATCCATCCGTTGAGCCTCCATGTCAATGTCTGTGTTCTCATCATGTTCACTCTGAGTGCCACTGTGTCCGCGTTTTCCGTTTCTAAGGATGCTGGTTGTGGTGCTTTGAATGTAAATTGTCCCCTGTAGGCTCATGTGCTTTGAATACTTAGTCCTCAGTTGGTGGTATTTTGGGAAAGTTTGTGGGGCCCTTGGGACATGGAACTTTACTCTGGAGGAGGTCTGTTGCTGAGGGAAGAGCTTGACACTCCACTGGGTGGGTGCTCAGGGCTGGCTCACTTAGACTATTTCCTTTCTGCTGTTATGACAAGATGTGATACCTAGCTGCTTGCTCTGCCATGCTTTCCCTGCCATGAAGAAACTTCTCCTCAAAACTACACACAGAAACAAATCCTTTCCTCCCATCAGCTGATTCTGGTTGGGTGTTCTGTCCCAGAAACAAGAATTTAACTGCCACATTGATCATAATGAATTATGAGCCAACCTAATACCTTCATCTTAATTGGGTTAAATCTTCTAAACTGCTATTTCCAAGCCAGATCTCATCCTGAGGTACTGCCATGTATATTCTTTGGGGGAGGCATAATACAACCTAGAATAAGCATATACTGTAGTGAAATATAAAAAATGGCTAAAGTAAAAATCTTTGTAGTAAAAACCAACTGATAAACACAGGTAGAAGACAGAATTATCAATGGATGCTGAAACTTGTTGTCAAAATTTTGATGTCATAGAATGTCTCAGCACAAGATAATAAAGAGAGGAAATGTTACTTATAAAAGAAAGAAGTAATTGATGTGCCTTAGTATCACTAATATTGTAAGAAACAGACACCCCATGCCTACAGATACAAAGAAAAAAAGACACGCTATGTAAATTTGTTTGAATGAAATGTCCCCCCATAGGCTCATATGTCTTGATTCTTGGTCCCCAGCTGTTCACAATTTAGGAAATTGTGGGGCCTCTGGGAGGTGGGGCTTTGCTGGAGGGAATGATTACTAGGGCAGGTTTTAGGTCTTTATAGTACAGCTTGCTTCCCACTGTGTGTGATCATGAACATGAGCTTCCTGCCCATACAGTGCTTGCCCTGTCCTGATAAAACTACCCCTCAGCATTGAAAGCCAAAATAAACCTTGCCTTCCATGAGCTTCTTTTGGTCAGTTGCTTTGTCCCCACAATGAGAAGGGAACTGCCATACTGTCTCACGAAAATGTGTAATCTAATATGAGCAAATACTAGACAAACCCAAACTGGGCTGCATTCTAGTGACCAATATTTTCCTCAAATATATCAAGATTGGGAAAAATGGAAAGAATTGCTTCAGATAAAAAGAGGCTAAAGAAATAAGAATGCTAAGCAAAACACAACCTTGGATTGGATCCTATGCCAGGGAAAAATAGCAATAAAAAACATCTTGGAAAAAAATTAAAAATTGAATGAACCATAAGCTATTAAATAATATTGTATCAGTGTTAAATTTCCTGCTTTAGAAATTGTCCTAGGATGATATAAGATAATGTCCTTATTGTTTGGAAATACATACTTAGAATTTAGACATGGTTTAGAAAAACAATATGCTTTTATGTAGAATATGTAGAGAATAAGAAAAATAGAGAAAAATACTAAAAATTAGTGAATTGGAATGTCGTAGTCATCCACACACTACTGGGATGAATCTCCAAACCAGGCACAATTTTGGCGAGGAAGGTATTTATTGAAATTATCATATCCAAAGGAAGTTAAGGAAAGGCTGGCCCCCTTTTACCAAAGCAAGCAGAAAGAGAAGGCACCCACCATCAGAAGCAAGCAAGCAAGCACACTGTGTCACACTGTAATTCACAAAAATGCAGGACTCCAGACCGAGGTTCAGGCTCTTCTTTTGCATATCTATCCCTAGTAATTTGCATCCAAATTAGAAAGGGCCAGTCCCCTGGAGACTAGGCCAAAGTGACACTTCCTCCAGCCAGAAGCCTGGATACAATTTAACAATTTAATAAACACAATTATAATAAACTCTATTGGGGGACATTATTCAAACTACCACATGGAGTAAAGTAATGCGTCTCACTTCTTCAAACATTAGAGCAAATGAAATTATATTAAGGTTAAATAAAGCCAGAGTAAAAATCTATATGTGAAATAAAAAAGCGAAAGGAAGAATGAAAATATTAAATGCAGGAAATCAGTACTATCAAAAATAATAATATTTAATTCAAATAAGTAATGTTGCAGGGTTGGGGAGGTAGCCCAGTGCTGAAAGTTTGCCCAGATGTGCAAGGCCCTTAGTTTGCTATCAGCACCACACACACACACAAAAAAAGAGATTTAAACCTTACACTTCAAATTCTAGTACATTAGAATAAAACTACTAGCTGCTAACATGTGACTCTATTCTTTATTTAATTCTATAATTGCCTCCGTATGTATATAAATATCTATCTGCTGATCTGCCTATACATTCTGCCAATCTCCACATAAACACAGAGTTGACTATAGGAATGTTCCCCAAATGCTTTAAGTTATTTTCAAGTAACTCATTCTTTTACTTTTCATACTGCTTGCAATTTTGACAATAAGTATATATACCTTTTATTTAAAAACGGTGTTGCCTTAGCATTTAGAAGGGCACTTACGTTACATTTGCATTTGGGTTCTTTAAACACAATGCTATTAATTTTGATTTGATAAAATATTAGCATGCTAAAGTCATTTCCAGTTCCATAAACAAACTAAAAAACCAACACCAAATATCCGCACCACGTTTCAGGAGTAATGATTTCCGTCATGTTAAGGTTATAATTTTGTTAGTCTGTTAATTTTTTTTCCTCTCAATGCAACTAGAAATTAATTCTTTGTCAGTCTTAGCAATTAGTGTTCTTATCTTTTCTCTGAAATAAAGATGACATTACATCAGAATCTTTTCAGTTTTTCTTTCTTTAAAAAAGTCACAGTAATAGCGTAGTCGTGACAAGCATGTGATAACATCATCAACTTAGAAAAACAAAATGTAGGATGTAGAACTGTTCTTACCAGACACTCAAAAGTCCTCTCACATTAATCCTGATGTTTCTTTTCAATTTCTTCCTGCTGTCCGAGCTTCTTTTAACAGTATCTTTATTCCTATAAGCTGTTCTCCAGAAAACATCTAAGTCTTGAGATTTCCTTCATTTTTTCCACTTCTTATCCCTTTTCCCCAGAGCAATTTTTACATGACTCTGGGATATGCATATATAAGATAGGTATACAAATCAAACATCCGCTGGTAATAAATCATAAAGAAATTTACTTTAAAGCAAATTTTTGGTAGAAAAAATATTTATTAAAGAATAAAGGTAATGCCAACACTATTTTTATTTTATTTGTACATGAAGAATTAAATCTTGGCTGAATGTTTGATACTGTAGGACATACGATGTGTCTAACATCTTCCACAGGTGATCAGATGCTGATTTTATAGCAGTCAATGCGGAGAATACTGCCTTATGTAAATACAGAGTGCACAAGTGCAGAATTATGCTTTGAGCATTTTCAGAACTTGTTGAAAATTCTGTCCTAATCCCAAGCCAAAATTCATTTTATAAATTTTAGAGAACCTCAACTCAGCAACTCAAACAGTAATTTTAAAAAATAAACATTTGAACAGAATACAGTCCATTTTTTTTGCTAACTTAATACTTATTTTCCATACTTAGACCATTATGGTGCTTTAGGAACAGAAAACTTCATATGCATAGTACAAATACTTCAATTCAGGCTGGGGAGTTGACTCAGTGGGTAAGAGCACTTGTCACACAAGCATGAGAGCCTGAGTGGCCCTGATTCTCCCTGATTTCAATTCCCCAGCATCCACATAAACCATCAGGCATGCCAGTCCCAATCAAGTAGGAACTAGAGACCAGATAATCACTGACTGACTTAAAACAGCAGCTCCAGGTTGAGTGAGAGACTGCATCTCAAGAAAACAAATGGATGAGTGATAAAGGAAGATATCCAATATTCTCCTCTGGCCTCTGCATGCACACATGAGGCATCTGAACATACACGAGTACATTACACACACACACACACACACACACACACACACACACACACACACACACACACACAGGCACACACTCAAAAAAAACCCTGAAATTCATAACATACAATAGTCTCAAAGCTGAGCTGAGGGGTTTCAGTGTTCATTGGCATCGGCATGCACAGTGCGGAGTGCACATGTTTCATGCTCAGAGTCAAGGCTGCAGGAAAGTCACATGGCAACACATGGGTGAAAGTTGCCAGAAGCACCTTGAATTCATCACATGTTTGATTCGGGGTCATCATGAGTTCATGAACGTTTACTGTTACCATATTTTTCACACACACACACACACCACTATAAGTAATGTCACCCAGAAGCTATGGATTGGAGAGATGGCGCAGCAGTTGAGGCAAAGCCTAATGACCCAAGTTCAATTCCCCAGTACCCATATAAAGCCAGATACACAAAGTGGCACATGTGTCTGGAGTGCATATGCAGTGGTAGGAGGTGTTCTCTCTCTCTCTCTCTCTCTCTCTCTCTCTCTCTCTCTCTCTCTCTCTCTCTCTCTCTCTCTCTCTCTCTCTCTCTCTCTCTCTCCCAGAGGTAGCCAGTTTTTCTTTCTTTTTTTTCTTCCCCCTTTGTGTGTTGTTGCTGAGGGGGGCAGTGTCTCTGGATATTCTCCCCCACCATGTGTGACAAACAATGGAGAAGTCTTACATTCTTTCTGCCTCCTCTTCCTCTCAGTTCCCTGAGTCATGGTGGGTGAGTTTTAAGTCTGCTTTACTGTTGAGATCTTAAGTATCTCTGGACCTCTGCCCTGGGTTGTGTTGGGTATTGTTGGTGTCTGTCTCCATTGACCTGTCATGAGTTATCAGACTAGCTGTGGTGATTGGTCTCCTGTTTGTCTTGTCACTTTCTCACAGGTTTCATTTGGGCCCTGTGCGAAGGCCAGGAGTGGTTTATCTCCTTCCAGGATGTCAGCCATCATCCAGTGTCTTGTTGGTGGAATGAGTTGTTCCAGGCTCTCTCGATGCCTTCTGAAAAATACAAACACGATCACCATCTGAGAATGAGATCAATATAAGTTAAATGAGACAACGTTGCTACTTTGGGTGAATTTCTATTCTGTTGATGGGCATCTAGATTGGTTCCATTTCATAGCTATTGTGAATAGTGCAGCAGTAAACATGGATGTGCATGTACTCTGTGGTATGTTAATTTAAAATCCTCTGGGTATATTCCCAGGAGGGGTTATAGCTGGGTTATATGATAGATCTACTTTTAGTTTTTTGAGGAACCTCCACTTTGACTTCCATAGTGGCTGTACCAGTTTACACTTCCATCAACAGTAAAAAGGGTTCCCCTTCCCCCATCCTCACTAGTGGCCACACTAGCTTACATTCCCACCCTAAGCAAAGAGTGTTCTCTTTGCCCACTTCCTTGCCAGCACTTACTGTCATCTGTCATTTATTCCAACTGGTGAAATGGCATGTCAAAGCAGCTTTTATTTGAATTTTCCTGATCACTAAGAATATTGAATACTTCCAAATATTTATTGTTCATTCATTTGTGTTTCTTCTTTTGAAAACTATCTGTTCAGTTCATTGACTCTTTTAATGATTAGATTTTCTGATTATTTCTTTAGATATCCTAGAGATTAATCCCCTATCTGATGTGTAGTTGGAAAAAAAAACCTTTTACATTCTATAAGTTTTCTAACTTCACTCTGGTAATTTTGTATTTCTTAATATGCAATAGATTTTGTATTTTCATACAACCCTATCTGTCAGTTCTTAGAATTATTTTCTGAAAGTTCTTTTCAGAAATCCTTGCTTATTCCTATATCGTGAAGTGCTTCAGCTGAATTTTCCTTTAGCAATTTCATGTCTACCACTAAGATCTTTGAGACACTTTGAATAGATTTTTGTGAAATGTGAGAGACATGGATCTAATTTCATTCTTCTACAGGTGGGTCCCCAGTTTTCCCAGTACCATTTGTTGAAGAGGCTGTCTTTTTTTCCCAAATGTATGTTTTTGACACCTTTGTTGAAAATTAGGTAGCTATAACTGTGTGGTTTTATTTTGGGTCCTCTATTCTAGTCTATTGGTCTACCTCTGTGGTTGAGTCACTATAGCTTTGTGGTATAATTTGAGATCCAGTATTATGATACCTCTAGCGTTACTCCTTCTGTTTAGGATTGCTTTAGCTATTCAAGATCTTTTGGTTCCACATGAATTTTATGAATGTCCAGTTCTGTGTCATGGGAATTTTGATGGGGGTTATGTTGAATTTATAGATTGCTTTCAGTAATATGGCCACTTTACAATATTAATTCTGATAATTTGTGTGCATAGGTCATTCTTCTGATGTCTTCCTGCTTTAGTATTTTTTATTATTCATAATGAGATAAATTTAATGAACAAATAATGAGTTGTTATTCCCATTTCCCCAATGCCATGCTTCCCTATCCTCAATCAGCTGGATATCCTCCTCCATGGGCAGTCTGGACCAGTCCATGGGGGTAGGGGATTATGGATATCCTAGGAGCCAACCCTGTTCCACCTGCCTAAGTGTGATGTTACTGAGGGGGGCGATGTTTCTGGGAGTTCTTCCCCAACCACGGCTCTTACAATCTTTCCAACCCCTCTTCCGCTCAGTTTCCTGAGTCATGGTGGGTGAGTATTAAGGCTGTTTTATTGTTGAGGTCTTAGGGGTCTCTGTACTTCTGCTTTAGGTTGTGTTGAAAATCGTTGGTGTCTGTCTGGCTTATCCTGTGTTGACTGATTGGCTGTGGTTATAGGTCTCTTGTTTGTCCCACCACTGTCTGCGGGATTCAATGTGGATCCTCGATGGTTGGTCTGGGGTGGCTCATCTCTTGCCAGGATGTCAGCTATTGGCCTGCAGTTCATTGGTAGGGTTGGAAAAGTCACAGCTCTCGCTGCATTCTGAAAGATACAAACAGAATCTCCATCGGAGAGTGAGATCAGTATAGGTTAACTTAGATACACATTTCTGAATTAGCTAGATTCTATTATTAGTGGCCTCTTTGTAAATCACTCATATAGTGCATCTCTCTTTTGGGGCACAAGAGTTTGGTTCCCAGTGTATTTTGCCCCGAGTCCCCAGTTCCAGTTAAGAGTTCCCCATCACCGAGTAGATTATTTGGCCTAATTAAAAGCTGTTGATTGCCTCCCCCAGGTTTTGGCACCTCCATTGCACAAGTGTTCGTGTCTTGGTTTCGCTGTTCTCTCCCAGTAGGAAGTGTGTCCAGCCTACTCATGGCAGCAGACTGCATTTCATGTCAGTGGTCTTTGTTTTCTCCAGCTGTCATTGACCAGCTTCCCCTGGTAGCTTATGCAGTGTCTTCCAGCACTACACTAACTACCATCTGGGGACTGGTTACCATTCTGGACCTCACAGGGTCTCTCAATGCTGATGGATGGCTTTCTGTGGATTCTTCAGCAACAGGATCCTACCTCAGCCCTGTGGTGGGCATTCAAGAGCTTTGACAGAATCCTGTCTTGTTTTTGGAACTTAATGGTTTACTTTGGTCAACATTGCTTCAGTATCTTAAAGTTTTCCGTATAGAGGTTTTCCACCTCCTTGGATAGGTTTAGCCCTAGGTACTTATTTTGACATTATTGTAAATGGTGATTTTTTTTCTTTATGTCTTTCCAAGCAAGTTTAACATTGCATAAGAAAATTTATTATTTTTATGTTGATTTTGTGTCCTGTGCTTTGCTGAACATATTTATTAAGCCTGAGTTTTTAGTGGTGTCTTTGGGGTCTTGTAATATAGGATCATGTTGTCTGCAAATAGAGATAACTAAACATTTTTCTTTCCTAGTTATATTCTTTTTATTTCTTTCTCTTGTCTGATTGTTCTTGCTGAGACTTCAGGCAATATATTTAATAAGAGTGATGAGACTGGAAACCCTTGTCTTCTTTCTGATTTTAGAGGGAAATGCTTTAAGTTTTCCCCTATTCAATATAATGTTGCCTATGGGTTTTTGATATGTAGTCTTTATTATGGTGAGATATACTCCTTCTATTTTTAGTTTCGTCAGGGCTTTTTTTTTAAATCATGAATAGATGTTGAAATGTGCCAAAGAACTTTTCTTCATCTATTGAAAGTATGTCATTTCTATTTCTGACCTTAAGTCTATTTAGGTCAGAAGGTATTGCACTCATTAATTTGTATATGCTAGATCAACCTTCCATCTCTGGGATGAAACCTGCTTAGACATGGTATTATGATCTTCATATATACATATATATCTGTGTGTAGATCTTTATTATGAATAAGTATTATATATATATATATGGTATGAGCAAATCTTGTGAAGTTGTCCCCGTTTCCCTCCTCTCTGTACCCACTGGGATATTGACTCAGTCTGCATACTGGATCTGTCCATGTTCTTCTATTTAATTTGCAGGTATTTAATTAAAATTTCTTGTGTCCATGTCCTCAAGTAGGTTCTTTTTCAATATAGCTTATTTTTATTGTGTCCATATAAAATTTTAGCATCAGGGTAGTACTGACTTTATAAAATGAATTTGGTAGTGTATTTTGTGTGACAGTTTAAGGAGTATTTCTGTCAGCTCTTCTTTAAAGTGTTGGCAGCATTTCACAGTGAATCTATCTAGTCAGGAACTTTACTTTGTGGGGAAACATTTCATTACTGCTTCAGTCTCATTGTTTGTTATGGATCTGTTTAAGTTGTTTATATCTTTTTAAAAATTTTGTTATTTATTATTTGATTGATGAGAGAGATAGAGAGGCTGGTAGAAAGAAAGAGGGAGAAAGAGTGGGCACACCAGGGCTTCCAGCTACTGCAAACAAACTCTAGACACATTGTGTATCTGGCTTTACGTGGGTAGCGGGGAATTGAACATGGGTGATTAGGCTTTGCAGGCAAGTGGCTTAACCACTGAGCAATCTCTCCAGCCCTGTTTCTATCTTCTTGCTTTCATTTCGGTAGGTCATATTTATCCAAGATTTTATCTACTTTTTCTAGAGTTTCCAAATTTTATAACATAAACTTTCAGAGTACTCCCTATTGATCCTTTGAATAGCATCGAAATCAGATGGGATGTCCACTTTTTCATATCTAAACTTAGTGCTTAGAATATTCTATGTCTTTTGGTTAGTTTGACTAGAGGTTCATCAATCTTATTTATCTTTCCAAAGAATCAACTTTTTTCCTAAGTCATTCAACATATTGTTCTTTTAGTCTAATTTTCATTAATTTTTTATTTATTATTTCTTCCCTCCTACTACTATTGGATTTGAATTGTTCCTGTTTTTCTAAGGCCTTAAGATATGTCATTAAATGTTGGTTTTGATCATTCTGATCTTTAAAAATATTTTATTTGTTTATTTATTTGCAAGCAGAGAAAGACAGAGAGACAGAGAATGGGTGTGTAAGGACCTCTAGCCACTGCAAATGAACTCCAAATACATGTACCACTTTGTGCATCTGGTTTTCCATGGGTACTGGGGAATTGAACTCTGGTCATTAGGTTTTGCAGGCAAGAACCTTAACCATTGAGCAATCTCTCCAGTCCTCATTCTGAATTCTTTAAAGCAAGCATTCATAACTATACATTTGTCTCTTAGAACTTCCTATCTGTACCCCAAAATTTCTGGTAGTTTGTGTTTTAATTTTCTTTTGATTCATGAAATGTTTTAGTCTCTTCCCTAATTTCTTCAGTGTCTCACTTTAATAATATTCAAGGGTATTATTAAAGAACTTGGAAGTTTAGTCCCCAGGTATTTTGGTAGTTTCTTCTGCTATTGATTTTTAAGTTTCTTCCACTATGATCTGATAAGATTCCATAGCTTCTTTCTTTGTATTTATAAGCTTTGCTTTGTAACCTAAAATATGGCCTACTTTAGACAAGACTCCATTTGGCTGCTGAGAAGAATGTGTATCCTGTATCTTTCAGAAGAAACATTCTATGATAAATATCTGTTAAGTCTGGTTGATCTATTGGTAAGTTAACTCTGAATATGTTATAATTAGAGATGGTGTGGAAAATGAAAAGATACAAAAGTAATTTAAAAGCAACTTTATGTCAATAAATTCAATTACTTAAATGAAAAAGTTCCTAAGAAACACAATCAAAATTAAGTTACGAAGAAACAGTTAACCAGAGTAGTCCTATTCTATTAAATAAATTATACTTATATTTTAAAACCCTCTCACAGAGAGAACTACACCAGGAAATTCTCCTGATCATTTAAGTATGAAGTAATATTTCTACAAGAACTCATTCAGGAAATTGCACTAGAACTAATATATCCTTACTTATTCTCTGGGGCCAGCACTACCTGCTGTTGAAGCCTGACAAAGTCATTGCAAGACAAGAGTCAATTTTCTTTATTAACATAAATAAATTAAATATTCATAAAGTTTTAGCAAATGAATCCAATATAAAGAGAAATAATACCATATCATAGAAGTGTGGGTTGGGTCTATTCCAGGAATATGAGACTAAGGTCAATTAATATGATTTACCATAGTAAAAACTAAAAAAGGTCATAAGATCACCTCAATAGATGTAAAAGAATGTGAAAAAAATCCAATATCTGCTCCTGATTTAATAGAACCTCTTAGAAAATTTAAAGTAGTAGAAATTCTCAATTGGTAAAAAGAATCTGTTTTAAAAAAAAAAGCATGGGCTGAGAATATAGCTAAATGGTAGAGTACTTGCCTGGCATGTTCGAGGTCCTGGATTCAATCCCTAATACTACAAAAAAAATCTGTTAAATACATGCAGTTGGACTGAGAGATGCCTCACTGTTAAAGATACTTGCTTGCAAAACCTGCTGACCCAGATTCAATTCCCCAGTGCCCCTGTAAAGCCAGATGCACAAAGTGGCACAGGAATATGGAATCTGTAGTGGCAGGAGGCCCTTCCATGTTCATTCTTTCTCTTTCTTCCTCTCTCTTTCTCTTCATCTCTTTCTCAAATAGATAAATATTTTTGAAACTTAAAAAATGCATGTTATTCACATCATATTTAATATTGAAAGATGGAAAGCTTCCTCCTAAAGAGCAGGAACAAAATAAGGATATTCGCCAGGCATGGTGGTGCATGCCTTTTATTCCAGCTCTGGGGAGTCAGAGGTAAGAGGATCACTGTGAGTTCAAGGCCAGCCTAAGACTACAGAGTGAGTGCCAGGTCAGCCTTGGCTAGAGTGAGCCCTTACCTCAAAAAAAAATTAAAAATAAAAAGAAGGATGTTCACTATTACTACTCCTAGTCACACAGCACTACAGATGACAGACAGAATAACAAGACAAGAAAAAGAAACAAAAGAGACAACCTAATTAGAAAAAGATTTAGAGAAATGCTACTAGAACTAGCAAGTTTAGCAATGTACAAAAAATAAATAAAGACTGGAAAATCAATATACAAAAAAATAAAGACTGGCAAATTGAAAATTAAAGAAAATAATCCACATCATAGCGTTTTCTTAATTGCTACTGGAGTAAGTCGCTAAATATTGTGGCTAATTAAAATACAAATCTTAAATTTTAATTTAAATCTCAATTCTTAAATTTTATAAATTAGAACACAGCTTGTGCTAGAGCAAAACAAAATTCATTTGGCAAGATCACTTTCCATAAAATATAAATCTATTTTCCTGCCCTTTCTAGATTCTACAAGGCTCTAGATTTCTTTTTTTAAACTTTTTATTGATAGCTTCCATAATTATAGACCATAAAACATGATGATTGCCTCCCCACCACCCTCCATATTTCTTCTCCCTCTCAACTAGTCTCTGTTTTGTTTCAGTGTCATCATCTTTTCCTTCCACACTGTGTAGGTGTTATCAGGGACTGCAAAATCATGAATATCAAGGCCATTTTGTGTCTGGAAGTTTGCATTATAAGCAGTCCTACCCTTCCTTTGGCTCTTACAATCTTTCCGTCACCTCTTCCACAATAGACCCTGAGCCTCAGGACGTGTGATAGAGATGTCCCAGTGCTGAACACTCCACTGTCATTTCTTCTCAGCACTATGGTGTCTTTAAAGTCATTCCAGTGGTCACTGCCATCTGAAAAGAAGTTTCTCTAGACAAAAGTGAGAGTAATATTATTATATGGTTATGATCATTTTTTAAAAGTGCCTATAAGGCAGTTTGGTGGGCATAATATATGCGCTTAGCCAGACAACCTTCCCCACCATAGGTTTTTGACTAGGTTTTCAGTACCAGGCGTGTATTCTCTCTCATGGAGTGGGCCTCCAGTCCAATCAGAGAACAATTGGTTTCCCCCACAATAGATGTGCCACTATTGCACCAGTTGGCACATTTGGCCTGGCTGGCTAGTCTTAAGGCTTGTAAGGTGCACTGCTGTTCATCACCCTTGATGGCATCGCTCTCTCAGAGTGGCTTTCTGCCAGCTGGTTAGCAGGGAGGATGTTCCCAGCTCAGCTCCAGCTTGATTTCTCAGTGACCTGCAGCCCAAGCACATGTGGTCTTCAGCAATAGGGTCTTGTCATCTTGTTTTGCTGGGTGATCATGAGGCTTGACAATGGCCTATAATTTTTGGGGGGTGGGCTCAGGAGCCTCTCTGGCTGACAACTCATTGGAAGGTATCCCATCCCTGGTGCTGAAGTTTTTCTAGTAATAATCTATGGCTACTGGGTATGCCATTATATGAGGAAGAACATGTGGCATTTATCCTTTTGGGCCTGAGTTACCTCACTTAGTATGATCATTTCCAGATCCATCCATTTCATAATGTCATTTTTCTTTACTGCTGAATAGTACTTTATTGTGTAAATAAACAACATCTTCATTATCCATTCATCAGCTGAGGGACATCTAGATTGGTTCCATTTCCTAGCTATTGTAAATAGAGCCACTATAAACTTGGAAGAGCAAGTATTTCTAGTGTAGTGACTAGAGTCATTAGGATATACACCAAGGAGAGGTACAGCTGGGTCATATGGAATAGATTTCTTGAATGGAGCCCTCTACCTCCACCTTCAAAACCAGCAAATAACCTTGTGTTTGGCAATGATTTCATTAATACAAAAAGACAAACTATAAAAGAAAAAAATCAGGAAGGTGGATTTCATCAAAAATTTTAAAAAATTGTTCTTCAAGACACCATTACATAAGATGGAAGAAAAAGGAAGGGATGGAAGAGGAAGAGCCATAATATTTAAAATATTTATGTATATATATATAAAATATAAAGCAATATATATCAGCTATACCTAGAATATATTTAAAAATTCATACAACAATGTTTTCAATAATAAGGGAAATAACTAAATACAACACTGGTAAAAGATTTAAACAGATATATTATCAAAGAAGACATATAGATATGAAATATACATTATTAGTCATTCAAGAAATTCAAATTAAAACGATAATGAGATGCTACCACACATCCATTTAAAAAAAATGAAATTTGGGGGCTGAAGAGATGGCTCAGCAGTTGAGGCAAAGTCCAATGACACAAGTTTGATTCCCCAGTACAAATGTAAAGCCAGAAGCACAAATTGGCACATGCATCTGGACTTCATTTGCAGTGGCTGGAGGCCCTGGTGTGCCCATTCTCTTGGTCTGTCTCTCTTCTATCTCTCTCTACTTACAAATAAATGTACAAGTAAAGATTTTCTATTGTTGATATCTGTATTATCTACAATTAGATACATGGAATGAGCAAATCTTATGATGGTAGCCCAATTTCCCTCAACACTGTCCCCAATCTACTGGATATCTTCCTCATTGGGCACTGATTAAGTCCATGGAGTAGGGGGTTATGGATTGTACAAGAGGTAGCCAGTTTTCCTGCCATCCCCCACTTTGTGTGTTGTTGTCCAAGAGTGCAATGTCTCTTGATATTTTCCCCCACCATGGCTCTTACATTCCTTCCACCCCTTCTTTCACTAAGTTCCCTGAGTAATGGTGGGTGAGTTTTAAGTCTGCTTCATTGTTGTGATCTTAAGAGTCTCTGGACTTCTGCTTTGGGTTGTATTGGATATCTTTGGTATCTGTCTCAATGACTTATCCTGGGTTATCTTACTTGCTGTGGTGATAAATCTCTTACTTATCATGCCCCTTTCTCATAGGTTTCATTTGAGGCCTACATAATAGGCCCAGGTTGGTTCAACTATTGCCAGAATGTCAGATATTGTTCTATGGATGGTTGGTGGAGTTGAGTTAACCACAGCTCTCTCACTGCCTTCTGAAAAATACAAACAGAATCTCCATCAGAGAGTGAGATTAACATAGGCTAAATGAGACAAACATTGCTAATATGGAAAAATTCTCTTGGTTGTATCCTATCCGTAGGTCTCTGGTAGTGTGAATTTCCCCTTGGAGCCCAGGTTTTTAGTCCCCATAAGATTTTGCACTAGATCCCAATTCCATTTAAGGGTTCTTAACTGAGTCACTGAGTGGATCTCATAACCAACTTGAAAGCCATTGATTAACCCCCTAAGTTTTGGTGCCACTATTGCACAAGTAATCATTTCTTGACTCGCTGATCTCTCCCATAAAGCAGTGTGTTCTACATTCCCGTGACATTAACCTGAATTTTATATCAGTAGTCTCTGCTGTCTCCAAATATCATTGATCAATTTCCCCTGGAAGCTCATGTAGCGCCTACCAGAACTGCACATGCTACCATCTGGGAGCTGGTTACCATTCTAGATCTCACAGTTTCTCTCAGTGTTGTGCAAGGACTTTCTGTGGTTTCTTCATCAATAGGATCTTACCTTTGGCCAGGGGCATGTATTTAAGAGCTTTGACAGAAGCTATCTTGTTTTGGGGACCTCATGGATCTCTGATCAACAGCTCAGTGTGGGAAGGAACAAATGACTGGGACAGGTAGTTGCAGGTCTGGTCAAATTTTCATGGGATTAGGATTCCTCCCATTCTATTCATGGCACCTCTTACCAGGTGATGCCCACAGCTTCCTCAGGACCTTACTGTATGAAAATAAGAATTTTATGGTTTTGATTCATTATTGGTTTAGCTTATTGTATAAGTCCTCCTACCCTCATATTCCTCCCCCCTATTCCTTCCATCCTCTTTTATAGACTCTCAATTCACCTGACAGGTTTTCTTAGAATTTAAATTTAACCTGGTTAGGAACCACATGTGAGGAAGAATATGTGGTGTTTGAACCTGTCCTTATGTGAGTTTGCTAAGTATGATATGTTCCAAGTCTGTCCACATTTCTTTACATTTCATCATGTCATTTTTCCTTTCAGCTGAGTAGAATTCCACCATGTAAATATACCACAACTTTGATATCCATTCATCCATTAATGAGCATTTGGGCTGATTCCAATTCTTAACTATTATGAACTGAGCTGCAATAAACATGGTTGAACAAATATCTCTGTGCTGAGGTGTAAAATCTCAAGGGTATATGCCTAACAGAGGGATATCTTGGTACATTGGTAGCTCTATATCCATTCTATTCAGGAGTCTCAACACTATTTTCCTTAGTGGTTTTACAAGTTTGCAATCCCACCATCAGTGAATGAGGATTCCTCCCCCCCCCCCCCCGCATCTTTAGCAGCATCTATTGTTGGATTTTTTAATGATTGCCATTATGACTAGAGTAAGGTAGAATCTCATTGTTGTTTTGATTTGCATTTCCCTGATGATAAAGGATGATGAACATTTTCTTCAATGAAAATTGGCCACTTGTGTTTCCTCCTATGTGAATTCTCTCTTGAGATCAATGCCCTATTATATGAGAGGACTGTTTGATTTTTTTTTCAGTTCTTTGTAAATTCTAGAAATTAGACCTCTGTCTGTGTTATAGCTGGCAAAAATTATCTCCCATTTTGATGGTGGTCTATTGGCTCTGAGTATGGTATGTTTGTATGTATAGAAGCTTTTAAGCTTGATGAGATCCCATTGGATAGTTCTTCCTATTTTTTTCTTCTAGGGTTTTCAGAGTTTCAGGTCTTCTGTTGAGGTCTCTGATCCATTTGGAGTTGATTTTTGTGTATGATGAGAGGAATGGGTCTATTTTCATTTTTTAAACAAGTATTTATCCAATTTGTCCAGCACCATTTGTTGAAGGCACTATCTTTATGCCATTGAACATTGTTGACACCTTTGTCAAAGATCAAGTAACTATATTACTCAAACTAAGAGCAGGCTCTTCATTTCTATTCCATTGGTCTATCTGTTTTTATACCAGTACCATGCTGTTTTTGTTACTATGGCTTTCAGTATGTTTTTAGATCAGGAATGGTGATACCTCCTGAGGAAGTTTTTTTTCCTAAGGATAGATATGGCAATCCAAAGCCTTTTGTCATTCCAAATAAATTTTTAGATATTTTTTCTATGTCTGTAAAGAAAGAAGCTGGGATTTTTATTGAGATGGTGTTCAATCTGTATATTGCTTTTGAGAGCAGTGCCATTTTCACTATATTAATTCTAGCTATCCAAAAGTATGTATTATCTTTCCGTCTTTTCACTTCCTTCTTGAGCATTTTAATGTTTTCATTTTACAAGTCTTTCACATCCTTGGTTAGAGTTATTCCAAGGTATTTGATATTTTTAAGGCTATTAAAAATGGGACAGTCTCTGATTTCTATTATTGTATGCATATCATCTACATACAACAAGGCTACTGATTTAATGTGTTAATTTTGTATCCTACCACTTTGCTGAAGGAATTTATCACCTTCAAAAGTTTACTGATACTATTCTTTGGATCTGTTATGTTTAGGATCATGTCATCTGCAAAAAGGGATAAATTTACTTCTTCCTTTCAAATTTCTATCCCTTTTATGCCTTTCTCCTGTCTTACTGCTTGGGCTAGAACTTCAAGCACTATGTTGAAGAGCAGTGGTGAGAATGGACACCCCTGTCTTGTTTCCAATTCTAGTTGGAGCTTGTTGGGTCTTTCCCCATTGAGTACAATTTGGGCTTTAGGAGTTATTTATTTTGCCTTTATTATGTTGAGGTATAAGCCATCTATGCCTAGCCTCTCCAGTGTTTTGATCATGAAGTGGTGTTGAATTTTGTCAAAGGCCTTCTCTACAAGGATTGAGATGACCATGTGGTTTTTGTGGTAGAGTCTATTAATGTGGTGGATTACAGTAATTGACTTCCATATATGTCATGGTTTGATCCAGGTGTCCCCCACAAACAAATGAATATGTTCTGATAGATCGATCCTCAGCTGATGGCAGTTTGGGTTTTACAACCTTGATGAAGCTGTGTTGTTGGGGGCGGTCTTATGCGGGTTATAAACCAGCTTCCCCTTGCCAGTATTTGGCACACCTTCCTGCCGCTGTTTGCAGTGCTGTGGCAGAGGTGATGTCCAGCCCTCTGCTCATGCCATCATTTTCTCTGCCAGGATGGAGTCTCCCCTCGAGTCTGTAAGCCTAATAAACCTATTCCTCCACAAGCCGCTTTTGTTTGGGTTCTTCTGAGCAGCAACTAGGAAGCTGACTGCAACAATATGTTAAACCATCCCTGAATTCCTGGGATGAAGCCTACCTGGTCTAGGTAGATAATATTTTTGATGTTTTGTTCTATCCTGTTTGTGATGATTTTGTTCAAGAATTTTGCACCCAAGTTCATTAGAGATATGGGTCTGTAATTTTCCTTTCTTATTGCATCTTTGACTGGGTTGGGGATTAGGGTGATGCTAGCTTCATAGAAGGAGTTTGGAAGCATTCCTTCTTTTCCTATAACACAAAAAAAAGCTTAAGAAAGAATGGTTTAGTTCTGTGATGAAGGCTTGGTAGAATTTACTGAGAATGCATCAGGTTTGGGCTTTTCCTTTTGGGGATGTTTTATTACATTTTCAATCACTGTAGATGTGATAGATTTATTTAGGAGCTTTATCTGCTCTGGGCTAAGCTTTGGTAGATGGTGGGTGTCCAGGAAGTCATCCATTTTTCCAGGTTCTCCAATTTTGTGGAATAGAGGTTTTGGAAGTACGACCTGGTGATTCATCCAATTTCATTGGCATCTGTTGTGACCTCTCCCTTTTCATTTCTGATTTTATTGACTTGGGCCTCTCTCTCTCTCTCTCTCTCTCTCTCTCTCTCTCTCTCTCTCTCTCTCTCTCTCTCTCTCTCTCTCTTTCACTCAATTAGATTGGACAAGGGTTTGTCAATCTTATTTATTTTTTCAAAGAACCACCTCTTCACTTCATCTATTTTTAATTGTTTTCTTCATTTCCAATTTATTAATCTCAACTTTGATAATAATTATTTCTTTCACCTTGAGCTCCTACGGTTGAATTGTTCTAGTTTTTCCAATGCCCTTTGGCAGGTGTTTAGGTGATAAATTTGGGATCTCTCTGTCTTTACTATGAAGGTATTTAGTGCTGTGAATTTTCCCCTTAGGACTCCCTTCACTGTATCCCATAGGTTTTGGTATGTTTTAATTTCATTATCATTTACTTCTAGAAAAATTAAAATTTCCTTTTTATTTTCTTGAATGACCCATTCATTGTTTCATAGCATATTGTTCAGTCACCAATAGTTGGTGTAATTTCTGCTTCTCTTCCCATTGTTAATTTGCAACTTTAATGCATTGTGGTCTAATATGATGCAGGAGGCTACATCAATCATCCTGAATTTGTTGAGGCATTTTTAGGTATGTTTTATGACCTAATATGTGGTCTATTTTGGAGAAGGTTCCATGGGCTACTGAGAAGAATGTACATTCTTTGGCCTTGGGATGGATTGTTCTATATATGTCTGTTAGGTCTAGTTCATCTATGGTGTTGTTAAGCTCCACTATTTCCCTGCTGACCTTCTGTTTGGATGATCTGTCTAGAGATGATAGTGGTATATTAAAGTCTCCTAATATGATGGAATTAGAGTGTATTTCTGATTTTTTTTTAAATTTTGCTTTTTGACATGTGATATACCTATGTTTTCTGCATACATATTTATGATAGTGATATATTCACATTGATCTTTCCCTTGATGAGTAAGAAGTGACCTTGATTGTCCTTTTTAATAAATTTTGGTTTGAAGTCTATTTTGTCATATATTAAAGTAGCCATACCCACTTACTTGTTATTTCTATTTGCTTGGAAAATTGTTTTCCATCCTTTCACCCTGAGGAGATTTCTGTCTTTAGAGGTGAGGTGTGTTTCTTGAAGGCATCAGATGGAAGGGTCCATTTTTCTGATCCACCCTGTTAATCTGTGTCTTTATATAGGAGAGTTAAGTCCACTTATATTCAGTTATAGCTGTCAGGTTTGCTTTAAGCCCTGCCATGTTGGAGGGTTGATGGGGGTTGATGCCTCACATGGCATTCTTAGCCCAATAATTTTGATTACCATGCTCATTCTCTATTTGATTCCTGAGGCAGGTTGCTTGTCTCTTCTGTGTGGGACATTTTCCATAGTATCCTCTGTAAGTTTGGCTTTGTGTTCATATAATCATATAATCATACAGATGGCATATCTGAACCAGCCTTTCTCTTATAAGATAAGGAAATTTTTCTTGTATAATTTTGTTGAAAATATTTTTCTATGCCTTTGGCCTGCATTTTTTCTCCCTCTGGGATGCCCATGATCCTGAGGTTTGGTTTCTTTAGGGTATCCCACAGATACCTCATACTTTGTTCACATGATTTTTTGAATTTATTGAAGCCTATAGAATCCCTATTCATTTCTTCTGTCTTGTCTTCAAGGTCTGAGAATCTGTCCTCCAGGTTATCAACTCTGGGACTCAAGGACTCAACAGAGGCTTTTAAGACCTCTGTTTGATTTTCGGTTTCTGTTATATTTTTGTTCATAGTCTCCATTTCTCTGGTGAGTTCCAGTTTCCAATCTACTTTTGTTTTTGCTAATGTTTCCTAAAATTTGTTCTTGAGTTTGGTAAAGTCCTCATAAAACTTAATCAGCTGATTATCTAGATCCTCCCATGGTTGGTTTACCTTCAATTCATTCACTTAATGCATTTTTGAAGTCCGTCAGATTTTTCTCCATTAGGTTCAGTCTGATGTCTATGCTTGTGCTGTTGAGTTTCATCTCATTGATATCTTTTTTGACAATTTCCATTTCAGCCATCATCCTGGTCATGATCTCATTGCAGTTATGACCAGGAGTTAATTTTTTCTCCTTTTGGGATTATGGTTTTGTTATCTCCCCTGCATTCTCACTGGCCTCTTCCATTGTGGGACTATTGGTAATAGGTTGGGGAGTCTCAGCTTGAATCACTGTGGTTTTTTTATAGGGGTTTCTGAACATTTCTGGATAAGGGTCTAGTTTTCTTGATGTGGGACCAATACAAGTTTTCATTGGGTATGCAGTGCATGTTCTGTTCTGTGTACCAATTGGGTTTGGGATAGCGTTGAAACCACAGGTGTGTTAGTTGCAGAGGTGATGGGTATGCCAGCAGTTCTGGGCTAGTGACAACTTTCTTCGGTGTGTATAGACCTCAGTGAAGATGGCCTGAGTCATGCCTGACTTCTCTTCTTTTTTTTTTACTTATAAATCATTTAATTATATGGATTTTATCTTCCCCATTTTCAAATCACACTCTTACTTCTACATGTTAAGTATGTGTAAAAGCAAATAGATTTACAAATTCCTTATTTCTCAGTCATGTAGGGTTATGAACAGCATTGACAAATACCCAATATGTAATTCTTAGCCATTTGTAAATCCTCTATTGCCTTAGACCATCTGTATGTCTCTAATAAAAATATCATATGCTGGAAGCCTTAAACCACAGAGATTATTCCTCATAGTTCCAGAGAATCCAAGATCAAGGTGCTGGGACATTTACTATCTGGTGTAGGCCTACTTCCTGGTTCATGGATGACACTCCTCTTGCTGTGTTCTCACATAGTAGAAGGGGCAAGCAGGAGAGATGTTTGAAGTCTCTTATGAAGACTCTAAACCCTTTACCTAATAGCCTCCCAAAGATCCCACCTCATTTGAGGTTTCAAAGATGTCCTTTAATATATGACCTTCAAATGGTGCAATTATTTAGTCCATAGCCCTACATGAAGTAAAGAAACAAAGAAAGCTAACACTTATAGAGTACTTGCAATAACCATGTTATATTCTTAGCATTTCATGTTTACCATCTGATTTGACCCTCACAACTGGTCTGAAACTCACCATTGAGGAACAGTCACAGTCCAAGGGCAGTTTAGTCTGATATAACATATATATATATATATATATGTGTGTGTGTGTGTGTGTGTGTGTGTGTGTGTGTATGTATATATACATACATACATATATATATATATATATATATATATATGCTAGGTTTGATATCAGATATTTGTAATCTCAACCATTACTTATTTTTAAAAACTGTAAATTAACCTTATTCTAGCCTAGTTATTTTATCTTTCCATGTACATTTTTAGGAAGAATTTGTCAATTTAACAGAAAAACCTAATGGTGCTTGCAATGGTTAGACTTCATTGTCAAATTAAGGTTTCAAATCACCATGGAAACACACTTCTGGACCTGTCTGTGAGGTGAGGGTGTTACCAGGGAGGTTTACCTGAGGATGAAAAATCTACCCGGAATGTGGGCAGCACCATCCCATGGACTGGGTCCCATACTGAATAAAAAGGAAAAAAACAGAATGTGAGCTGTTCACCAGCATTCTTTTCTCTCTGCTCTCCTGCCTATGGATGGAATGTGAACAGCAGTCTCATGCTCCTGCCCCATGACAGACCCTCACACTGTGAGTCCAAACGAACCTTTCCTCCCTTCAGTTGGTCTTCTCAAGTATTTTGTTACAGCAATGAGAAAAGTAAGGAATATATTATTTTGGTAGGTATTGTTTCAAAACCATAGATTGTCATAAAATTGAGTCTTCCTATACATGAATGGAATTGTTGCAGTTACCTTCTCCTTGTTGGGACAAACACTCGACCAGAAGCAGCAGCTAATGGGAGAAAAGGGTTTTTGTCAGGCTTACAGATTCCAAGGGAAGTTTCATCATGGTGGGAGAAGCTGGTTCACTTCATCACACATCCATAGGGGAGAGAGAGAGAGAGAGAGAGAGAGAGAGAGAGAGAGAGAGAGAGAGAGGGAGGGAGGGAAGGAGGGAGAGAGAATGAGCACCAGCAAGCAAAGCTGACTTTAAACACACCTAGTAGGGCTGAACTCAAAATCTGTCCCCAGTGACACACCTCTTCCAGCAGGCCTCTACCTGCTGGAGACTTAAGTGGGAAGCTTAGTCTTAAAAAATACCTGAAGATATGGGTGATATTTACATTGAAACACCCGCAAAAGTATATCTCTCCATTTAGAATGAACAAAAGATTTAGAATCCAGTAAGTATTAGTTTGGGCCTTGGTGGCAAGCAGATGAACCCTCTTCGCTCTAAGCTGTGGACTTCAGCAGAGGCTGCTTATTCATTCTGGTCACTTTAGATTGTTTTGTATCCAGTTGTCTCTTCTGACTGTCTCACTGCATCTGCTCAGTATACTTCCAGCAGTATAGTCTTGTTTCTTTTTTTATTGTTCATATCTTTATTATCCTCAATTAGATACAATGTATTAGGAAATCTTATGATGGTACACCCTTTTCCCTCCTCCATGTCCCCAACCCACTGGGGACCCTCCTCAATGGACATATTGGATCAGTCCATGGGGTAGGGGGTTATGAGTAGTATAGGAAATAGCCAGGTTCTTTGCATGTTGTTGCTGTGGGGGGCTATATCTCTGGATATTCTCCCCCATCATGATTCTGACAATCTTTCCACCCCCTCTTCCGCTCAGTTCCCTGAGTCTAAATGCTCATGATCATCAATTAAAATGCACATGCTTGTTAAAACCACAGATATTTTCACATAGATACAAATATTGTTTATAATTACATAAGAGATTACTCTTGTCTATCAATAGTGGATGGGTTAAATACATTATGAATTATTCAGATTATGAAGTATAGTTTCAACATTTTATTTCAACTTACATAAACACCTATTTTATGTTTTATTTTTATAGAAATTGCATAACTGAAGCTTTGTCTCCAACTTGGATTCTGGTCAACAGGTGTGAGATATATGTATGTATGTATGTATGATCTAATTCTATTTTTCTGACAGATGTAAGTTACTCAGAAGAATTCATTTTGATTTATTGGGCACATAATAATATGCCTTTCAAAAGAAAAACATGTACATATACATTTGCTTGACAGATTGAAATGTTACAGAACTAACACTTTGTTCTTTCAGCAATATATATATATTTCTGAATGTGCTCCTGGCCTCTTAATCATCCAAGTAAAAAGTAAATCATCCAAAGGAATTATTCCAGAAGCTGAAATAAATGTTACTCATTTTATAACTTTTCATTAAAGTGAAATATAAATATCACTATACTTTTCATGCATCGTGCATAAATCTGTAATTGGAGAATAGAGATATGCAAATTATTTACACTTGTATACTCACACCTACCATCAAAAAGACAAACAATACCTAGGACATAAGAATGGAATTTCATCCTTACTCCTATGGTTTCTGTGTTAGTTTTTCTGCACTAGGAATGTTGTAAGCTGTGTTTTCTTGGTTTGTACCACAACCAAATCATGAAGTTCAATGGACCTTAAAGCAGACATTTACTCTTCCTCAGGAGGATCAAATAGAACCAGCATGCTTCCTGATTCACTGGAGCCTGGGAGAAGTGGTGAAGACCCATGAGACTAGAAACAGTGGAAACTGTACTTGTGATTAAATAAGCCTTCCCGGCTGTGATGGTTTGAATGTCAACTGTTCCCCATAGCCTCAAATGTTTATGATTAAGTCCCCTATTAGTTCCCAGCTGGTGGAGCCTTTGGGAGTCCTGGAGGAGGCGTTTCACTGAGAATGGACCTTGAGGTTTCTTAGTCCAGCACACTGGGTGCTCAGAGCTAGCTCACTCTGCTCCCTCCTGGCTGACATGACAAGATTTACACCCTGGAAATCTTCTCTGCGATGCTTTTACTGCCATGATGAAGCTTCCCCTAAAAACTTGAAGCCAAAATAAACCATTTCTTCCCATAAACTGCTTCGGGTTGGATGTTGTGTCCCAACATCAAGAAAGTACCTGCTACATCAGCTTTGTTGGAGTTCAGCTTCTCATTGCTTCTGAGGGTGTCTTGTTCCTCTAATGTGTGGGAAGCAGCTGGCTCTAGAGAATCTAAAGTAAAACCAACATCAGAAAAACAAGGCGACACTGGCAGCCCACTCCAGAGATAGACAAGAGGCAGAGAAAGCCAGGCACAAGCAAGCAGCTGGCTCACATCTCATCACACATCTGGGTGGAAGTAGTCTAAGTACTAGGCTGGGAGCTGTGCTAATAAATCTCAAGGTCTCTCCCCAGTGACACACCTCCTCCTGCAAGGCACCCTCTCCCAAAGGTTCCACCAGCTGAGAACTAAGTAAGGGACTTAATCACAAATACTTGAGGCTCTGAAGGGCATTTCACATTTAAACCACAACAGTCAACATCAAATTATCATGTTTTGCTTTAGCAACTAAGTCTCTCTGTCCACAGAGTAAGCATAGACCCACACAGTGACTGGTTTCCATATATTTATATATATTGCTATATTGGGAATCAAACCCAGGGCCTCATGCATGCTAGACAAGTGCTCTACCACTGTGTTAGATCCCCAGCCCAGTTTCTATATTTAAAGTCTTTAAGAAAACAAATGGTCTGCCCTGCATTTTGCATTCAGTCCCCAAAGTTACTTTCTTCACTGAATAAACTCTGAAATAGAATATCTGAGTTTCCTCTGAGACTTTCTTTGTATGCTGAGAACACAAATCAAGTAAATCCATGTTTCTTTCTCTTCAAAGGGCAGGATTCTCTTCCTCCAAGCCTGGCACCTGACGATGTTGCCCGGGAAGGAGATTAGACCAAAAGGTCCTGGTGAGCCTTAGGGATTATCTACGGATTTCATTCATGCAGGCTGTGTTTCCTCCATTCATAGTGGTAAGTGAGAGATGCCTACTTGTTGTGTATGTTTTCTGAGCTTCCAAATGTTCTAATGGGTCTAGGCAAGAAACTTGGCCATGACGGAACATAGTACAACCTTTAACCAATGTGTATGTCAGCCACACAAACAAATCACAAGAGATCCTAACCAGCAGTAGACCCCAAGCTTGCCTTTGCCCACCGTCTTCATGTCATATCCTCCATCTATAAAGAGACGAACATGTTCAGTTTACAGCAGTAGATTTCAAAGTCTCCCTAAGGACAAGCCATAGCTAGCTGATGTTGAGAAGCTTTGTTGGAAAACCTGCTTCCCTAAGGCAGAGCTCTGGGCCTGGCGTGCTCCCAGATTTACATCTCATCATATTCCTCAGGGCTTGAGCCCACTGCACAACGGGTTTCCCTCTTATTTTTGTGATTGTCAAAACTGCTAGGTGTCATTTAGTGCAATGCATTCTCCTACTGGCCAAGCAGAGCTGAGCGATCCAACGGCCAAGTCCAGGTGAGCTGCATGGTAGGAGGCAGAGGCTGAGGGGGTCTCTGACCGTACATTGGAATGATGTGTTTCTCCAGCAAACTCATGTGTGGCCACCTTACTCCCCAGAGATAGAAGTACAAAGGACATGGACATAGCCAAGGGGCATGTTCCTCAGACAGCCGTGTTCCACCAACCTAGAAAGCTCACATTATCTTTATCGGTGGAAGGTTTGAAGTCAGCATTTAGCCTTTTCTCTAAATCCCACTGATGGTGAGCAAGGTCGCAGGAAATCCTAAAGCAGCCACTGTTTTCTTTACATCGGCATTAACAGGCAACCTGAAGGGTTTAAGAAAACTTTGTTGGAAACAAATTTTCCACTTTGAACAGCAAGGGATTAGGTGTCTATTCGGATTTCTTTCTCACCCCCTCCTTTTTGGCGAGGGAAGTTCACTCTTAAGTTGAAAAGCAAACAGCCACAAAAAGCATTTCCAGGTACAAAGCTGCCAGGTCTGTTCCGGCCTTTGGTAGCATCTCTCGGGTCTCTAACCACAGCCGGTCTTACGGAGCGTCAATCCACACTCACGATTGTTACGTATTGTTACTGTACACCTGTATGTCATTGGGAGGTTCGCCCAGCTCAAGCGAATTATATTTTAAAACTGCACTGATAGAAAAAAAAAAGTCCAAGAGAAGGGATTTCCTCGCTCTCAAATAAAACTGTGCACTGGAGCGCTTACTAAGTAAACAGAAAACATGGGCAGCTGAGAAATCAATTTAGCTGAACAAATAACGTTGCATGTAATGAACTACTAATTATCCTTTTATGCCGTGTCAGTCTGAGTGATTACAGAGCTGGCGGTTTAATTTGACGTTTGAGCACTGCCTTGCTCCATTAGCTTCATATAAAGCTACAACACGTTCGGGGGTGTGGGGGTCTGTACTTATCTGGAACTAAGTAAGCCCATGTATTAATAATAAGGTGAGAATCTCAGAATCTTGTTTTAAAGTATGTTTTAATAATGGAGATGAATAAAGCCCTGGGAACCTAAGGGAGAAGCAAAATCAACTTGGTACCCTTCGGCCCATAGGTGAAACACCTCGACAGAGTGACATATGTTACACCTGCCACCAACCAGCTGCTGAAAATGTCACCACCTCCATGCTAACACACCAACATGGCTCTGTGGTCCCAATTGGCTGACAGATTGGAAGCCAGACCAGCAAGAAGATGTGGCGGGGTTGGAGGAGCCATCAAACTCACTAAACTGTACACGTGCTCAGAAAGTCTATCCTATGTGTCATGAGAATGCCCACAGGGTTAGAAGCCTCGAATTTACCTGCTTTTCATTTGTTTCCACATAGTAAATAAAGCAGCTGAGGGGAGAAATGAAAATCTGGAGGTATTTATTTTTAATTGCATCCCATTCTATAAATACATGTTGCTCCTGGACTGGGCCCAGCCTGAGCCCAGAGGTGTGGTGGCAGGAGAAATGGAAGGGAATACAGGTTCTTCAAGTGCAGAGCCTTCAACACTTAGGCCACTCCTAATTTTTTTTTTCAACTTGCTGTCGAGCCAGAAAAGCTGGCCCTCCCAACGCAGAGGTTCTCAGCTTTATGTGTGTGCCGGTGCCATCTGGGGACAAAAGTAAAATAAAATAAAAACATTTGGATCTCAGATATTCTCACTTGATAGGTCGGTTAAAGTCCCTCTTTTTTAGACTATTTTCTTAACAATTTTTAGCTAACAAATCATCGTTGTATACCTTTAATGGGGTGCAATGTGATATTTTGATATATGTATGCAATGAGGAGTTTTGAAATCAAGCTGATTAACATATCCGTCGCTTAATACCATCTCCTAGGGTAAGACATTTGAAACTTGCTCTCATCATTATTTTGAAATATACGTTATTATTAACTGCAGTCATCCTTCTGTGTGACAGAGCTCAAAATTGATTACTCCTGTCTAAATAAGCTTTATATCCTTTGACAAACAGACCCCATTTTCTTCTCTCTCCCCACCCCACCCCCGGCCTCTAGAAACCATCATACTTTTGAGTTGTTTGTTTATTTATTTTTTTAGATACCCACTTACATATGAGAAAATGGCATATTTAGCATAATGAACTTTCTCTAGCTTTATCTACAAGGTCACAAATGTCAAGAGTTCTAGGATACTTGTTACTTTTTTTTTTTTTTTTGCTTTATGTGTGTGAAATGTGGTGTGTGTGCTGTGGTGTAGTGTGGTGTATGTGCCCTTGAGGCATGCCATGCGCTCACCGGCAATGGGGGTTGGTGCTCACCTGTGGTGACAAAAGCAGAATATTGGGTGTCCTATTCCACCACACTTCCACCCATTCTTGTTTGAGCCTGAGCTCTTACTTACACTGGAACTTGTTGCTTTTTGTAAGCCTAGGTGATTCCCTGGTCACTGTTCTCCTTTGCCGAACTGGGGTTGCAGGATTGAATAGCTGCCCCCAGCTGTTAATGTGGATTCCAGCAATTGGAACTTAGGTGGTTTCAGGTCCTCTCAGGCTCTTGTACTTATGCAGGAAGCATACTTAACTGCTGAGCCATTTCTCCAGCCCAAGAATTGTTACTTTTTAAAAACAATTTTAGTTGTAGCTTCCATACTTATAGACAATAAACCATTATAACTTCCTCCCCACCCTCACTCATATCTCCTCCCCCTTTCAATTAGTCTCTATTTTGTTTCATTTTCATCATCTTTTCCTCCCACTATGTGTAGCTATTATTCAGTCATGAATATTGAGGCCATTTTGTGTCTGGAAGTTTGCATTGTAAGCAGTCCCATCTTTCCTTTGGCTCTTACCACCACCTCTTCCACAATAGACCCTGAGCCTTGGGAAGTGTGATAGAGATGTCCTAGTGCTGAACACTCCACTGTCATTTCTTCTCAGCCCTGTGGTGGCTTTTGAGTTATCCCAGTGGTCACTGCCATCTGAAAAAGAGAAGCTTCTCTAGCCAAAAGTGAGAGTAGCATTATTATATGAGGATGATCATTTTTAAAGGTTTGCCCCAGTTGGCACATTTGGCCTAACCAACCTGTCTTAAGGCTTGTAAGGTCCGCTGCTATTTTCCAATGCTAATGACTTCTCTCTCCTATAAGGCTGCATGCAGCCATAACTTTTATCAGCTTTCTGTCATCAGATTAACAGGGAGGGGGTTTCCAGCTCAGCTCCAGCTTGATTTCTCAGTGACCTATATAGTCCAAGTATATGTGGTCTTCAGCAATAAGGTCTTGCCATCTCATTCTGCTGGGTAACCAAGAGCCTTGGCAATGGTCTATAATATTTTGGGGGTCTCAGGAACCTCCCTGGCCAACAAGAGAGTTGTTACTTTTAAGGATCCTTGGGTATGCCACTTTTAGGACCTGAGGCTATGTTAACTAGAGCTTTCCAATTATTCCATTTACCTAACCCACAAATAATTATTGAGTACTTGAGAAGCACTTCCATGGCCTGAAAAAGATATACTGTTGTGATACAATGATCCACAAGAGAAAGAAGAACCACTGGTCCATCTTCTCAGAAATATCACAGCAAGAGTTGCTCGGCATTCAGAAAGGAGTGCCTGAAATAACCCTGAGTATCGGAACCCCTGTCCTTACTCAGGATGAGAAAGTAAGGCAGCAAGATCATGAGGCTCACCCAAGGTCATACATTTTGTAAATGACAAACAGGTAACATTTTTGTTTCCAACCCTTCATTGTATTTATTTTTTCCAGCAAGTGCCATTAGTTTAGAGAAGTTATTTGATCAGCCAAATAGTGTCTACAGCTCTAGGATTGAAATGTTTTCCGAATTTTTACTTTAGTGATTTGACATGAGAAATAGATTATACCCACATAGTCAACTGTCCCTATAAAATAGATGAAATTAGGACATCCATGAATAACAACAGTCTATGAACTCAAGGACAGTCTCAAGACACAAGTCAGACTGAGTAAGGAACGATTTAGCATTCTGTTCTCCAGTAAGGTCTGAAAATTAAGTCAACAGAATAATACTGCCCATTACACTAATAATATATAGACTTGTGTAGGATTCTAAATCCTAAATACTTAACCAGTTACCAATTTTCTGGGTCTTTTTTTGAACAGAAGGATAAACACTGAACTCTCAACTAAATCTGCATGTTCTATTCACCTGGCGTGCTGTGACAACATGCCTGTGCCTGGATTACATACCCATAATTCTGATTCACTTTTTGTTGAGTGGATTCTGGACATGGTATTTGTCAAGCTCCCACTGTGCTTCTCATGTGTAGTGAGGTTACAGCCCTGATGCCAGGAACTGCCCTCAAACACTTCAGGTAAGAGTAAAAGAATCCCAGCCTCCTTCTCCATCCCTCAGCCTGGCCCAGATCCACCCTGGCTCCTCATTGGCCTTCCACAACAGTCAACTGTTGGTCTCAAGAAGAAGTATGGTGGTTTGATCCAGGTGTCCCCCACAAACAAATGTGTTGTCCATCTGGTATTGTCCAGGAGGTGATGTCCACCCTCTGCTCATGCCATAGTTTTCCCTGCCACCATGGAGCTTGCCTTTGAGTCCATAAACCAAAATAAACCCATTCCTCCACAAGCCACCTTTTGGTTGGGTTCTTTTTTTGCAGCAATGAGAAAGCTGACTACAACAAGAAGTGATCAGACCTTATATAACACTCAGTAGATTTTTGGAAAAATTACAAAATGGTTGGCTAATATGTTTCAAAACTGTCAAGATCCTGAAAAACACAAAAAGACTAAAATTATCAGAGATCAAAAGAGGATAAGAGGAAATATGACCAATAAGCAAAATGACCCTGCATTAGATCCTCAGACACCAGCAAAAAGACATTATTGGAAAAACCAGCAAAATCCAAAAATTCTAGTATTGAACCAATGTTTTTGGAACTTTTAATGAATACGTCATAAGAACACTACATGATAACATCAGGGAAGCTGAAATGGTTGTTGGATAAAAGAGAACTCTATCTTGGCAAGTTTTCTGTAAGTCTAAAGGTTTTTAAAATAAAAGGTTAATTTACAAAAAGAGAGCAGCAGGGTTGGGGACACAGCTAAGTAGGTAAAGTGCTTGCCTTGCAAGCATGAGGACCTGAGTTTGATCTCTAGAGCCCACATAAAAATGCTGGGCATGTCAGTGTACCCCAGCAATGCCCTCACTGGGGAGGGAGAGACAGGTAGATCCCTAGAGCTTCCTGGCCAGCCAGTCTAACCTACTCAGAGAGCTCCAGGCCAGTGGGATCCCTTATTTCAAAGAAGGTGGATGGTGATGTTCCTGAGAACAACACCGAGGTTGTCCTCTGGCTCCACACAGTCGCACTCATAGATACACACAAATGTGTGTGCACAGGAACACACAGTTATATGTAAACATATATATATATACACACACACAAATATGAGCAGGCTGGAGAGATGGCTCAGCAGTTAAGGCACTTGCCTCCAGTGCCTAGGCTCCTAGTTCAATTCCCCAGTACCCACATATGCCAGACCCACAAGGTGGTGGCCCTGGTGCTCTCTTTCTTTCTTTCTCTCTCTCTCTCTCTGTATCTCTCTGCTTGAAAATGAATAAATAAAATATATATTTAAAAAAGAGAGAGAGCAACATTTTGAGGCATGAGAACTTGTGAGATTTCATGCCTCCCCTAGTTTTACTCATGACACAAATTCTCCGTCTCAAAGATTCATCCCTTGGCAGTATGGGAAACTGTATGTCTCGGAACTCTCATTTGTCCTTAAATCATCCCCTATTCTAGGAGAGAGGCTGGAATTCTCCCCAGAAGTCACGAAGTATTCTAACAGTGTGTGAACTAACCATGTAGGAAAAAGTAGTGGACAAGAGTTTTAGAATACAGGGACCCTTCACAAGGAGGTGGCCTGTCTGTCACTCTCTCAGACAGACTAGCAAACATTGCCATTGTGCTGGCAACCCTGTTGTTACTGTCCTATTCTTACCACACTCACATGCATATTTTATGATCCGACTGGAAGCAACGTGTTCTCTGCATAGTACATATGTAGTCTCTAAGCACATTAAAAACAGCTGCTGTTTGAATCCCTGTCATTTTTTTCCCAGCCTCCAAGCCTGGTTCCCAGGCATGTCTTCCAAGTCTGTTCCAACTAAGGGGGGGGGATGAATGAATGATTTAGCAATGCTACTTTTGCTCCCCGCTCTCCTCAGTGATCTTGACAGCTCCGGGAAGCTGAGAGGAATCTAATGTCCCCAATTCAGTCCAAGGAGAAGCTCACTCATGATCCTTTCTCAAAATACAAATATACTGGGTTCAGAACTAAGGGTCCAAAGACAGTTTCTCACATGGATAAAGAATGTTCCAGAAACCTCCTGGACAGTGTCCCTGGGAGGTTAAGGAAGAAAAGATGCTTCGATGTTGCTCTTTTATCTAGTTGAGTCTGATCTCTTCCTACAGCACAAGAGGGGGCTTCTGATTTGACCACCCGGCTAGGATAATGTTTTAAATCAACCCCTCCATCCGGCTGTTTCTGGCTCTCCATGTGGCTGGGGCAGGATTTCCGTTACACTATGTTCCAGTTTGGAACCTGAAGGCTGGGTGGTTTCCTCATCTGTCCCCGGCTCAAGCTTGCCCTCCTCTCCGGCTCCCACATGCTTGCATGCCCTCTGTACCTATGTTCTCTAGACCACAAACCCCCATGAAGAGCAGGCCGGGCTTCACTGAGGCTGTGTCCCTGTCATGCCCACCACAGTGCCTGTCAGTAGCAAGTGTTCCACATATGTCCGCCAAATATGTTTTGCGGTTCTTTAAGTGGCAAGGCTTCCTATGGAGCTGGCTTATGGCTGCAATCAGAGCCCCTGTGGTCACACCAGTAGGGGTGGTCGGGGCAACACAAAGTCAAAACTCAGCTGGAAAAACCTCTGCTCTGCTGGGAAGAGCTGGCTCTCTTGGGTAGACTCATTGGACTGAAGGGAGAACAATAACAGTGTCTCCGGTCTGCATGGCCCAAGCGCTCCCTCTTTACACAACCAGGCACCTGCGATAGTAGCTCCCTCCATTCACTGTCTAAAATGTAAGGGTTCCAGTCTTGCTCACTCCAGGCACATAAGAGAAAGACATAGTATGGAAGATAAAGAGAAAGCCCTTTCAGCACAATGATGTGCCCACAGCTTGTGCCTAGACTATGAAGGCGATATAGCCCATAACCAAACTGCTGAGGGGCCCTCCCAGCCAAATCAGGAAGAGACACTGTCACTGTGACGTTGGACTGATACCTTCCAAGCTGCATCACAAGCGTCAACTGGTCCAGCATCCGGGGCTCCCTTCAATGAGCATGACATTTGAGTTCTGTATTCCAGGGCATTCTCAAAAGCTTCCCTGTCACACAGTCTTTTCTCACAGAACTAATGACTCACTTCTTTCGTCTGCAATATTTTTGCTTTTAAAATATTGTCATTCCTCTCTCAGGGCTCTCTCTTGGGCTAAGTAAGACCCCTGTGACTTGTAAGTCATTAGAATATGCACTTCTGTGGCTGCACTCTAAAGAAAAGTAAAGAGGAGAAGACCCTAAAGTCACCTGGCGAAGGACAAGCAAATTACAAATGAGTCCCAACCATTGAATTCCCATAGCTGACCTCTTCTTGCTAGTGTAATTATTTCCTGTCATTGAACTAAAAAAGATACCTGTTTCCTTCTTTACCTTGAATCTAGCCTCTTTCTCGATTATAAGCACTCCCTATTTCCTGTGTACAAATCTATTTTGCTTGCTCAACTACTTATAAAATACTTTCAGGGAAGAACCATGTCTCTAATGCTTATCCCAGACTTGGGTCCCATGAAAGGCTGAAATGGTGAAGAAGGGAGGAAAAAGTACCTGAGCATTCTATACTTTTATTCCAAGTCCTTAACTCTGTTGATTACATATGAATCTCATATAAGGTACCTATCAAATATTCTTGGCCATTTTAATAATCAAAATTCAACAAAATCTATCACTTTATATTTCCTTAAGTTCTCTGTGTACAAAAGCAGGCTTTCATGCAGACTTTTCAGGCAATCTGGACAATTAACTTCTGGTTTGGTCTCTCCTTCTGGCCTGTGTTATTCAGATATCTGTTGGGATTATGCTGCAAACAAACAACCCACTCCCCTAAGTTTCAAGTGTTGATAACATCTGACATTTGTTTTTCACTCACAGATGTGCAGGTCTCCTGCCCTTTGATTTCAGCTGAGCTCAGGAGGGCCAGGCTACACCCAGGGCAGGTCCTTTTCATGCCTTTTCATGCCTACTCCAGGTCCCAGGCTGAAGGAGCAGCAGCTACCAGAGACTTGCTCAAGGGGAAGAGGCTTGGGGGAGGGGGCAGCAGAAATTCATCATGACTCTTTAAGGTCTGGACACATACGTACCATGGTCTCACTTCTATCCACATGCCCTTGGTCCAACAAAGTCACAAGACCAAAAGTAAAGTCACTAGGGCTTATGAAATATGCCCTACACAGGAAACTTGAAGAATGAAATGACTGTCACCTGTGGCTTCACATATGACCTACCAAAAACCTCTACAGCTTTATGTCTACTCTTCCAAGTGGATGAAATAGCATTATCAGCCATGAACCTACCTGTTTAAATCTGTCCTATGCCAGTTCACACACTATCTTTTCCTCTTTTCTTCCTCTCTCTCTCTCTCTCTCTCTCTCTCTCTCTCTCTCTCTTTCTCTCTCTCATCACTAGGTCACTAGATAAAGAGAAGCACTCAATATTCTAAGCACCAAAATTTGTACAGCCATGGAAGACCTGCATTTGCTGATGTGTAATACCTCCTATGAAGTCGTGAGCACCTGAAAAAATGGAACTCAAGCAATTCATGTTAATAGAAACTGCATTTATAAATGTATAGTGGCAACCTTCATCAGCATGATAGATTCGTGACATGAGTAACATTAGGAAATAAAAATATGCCCAAGTGTCTTCCTCTGTACAGGGATCTTCATGAAAGAGTGAATATCATATAATAACAAATGGTTTAAAGTTGCGATACCAGGCAGGCCTCAATTCAGATCTTGTCTGACCCTCTCTCTGACTGAGTGCCCTTTGGAAAGGTAATGAACTTATCCTTGTCACGATTTCCTCAGCTAGAAGGTAGAAAACATAACAATCCCTATAAATGAGCAATAAAGATGAGCAATCAGTAAATGTTATCTGGTTGTGACAATACACACTACGGTAAAATGTTATTTCTCTTATTATATACAGTGTGATGAAAATATTTTAAAATAAGTCTATAATGACAAGGAGTAAACAGGAACATGTGTTAGAGAAGTAGACTGGTAAGTAAAACATTCTCTTCTTTATTTCCTTCGCAGATAATATGGTTTTGTTTATACAATTTTAAAAAAATTGAACATTTATTTTCCTTGGTGTTCAGCCAGCACTGGGGTGGTGACACCCATATGGACCCTGCTCCACAGAAATGTCTGTTTGAACAGATGTTGTATGCCAGGCTCATTAGAAATACTTTTTTCCCCTAATTCTCACAACCCTGCAAAGTAAGCAATCATATGCCCATTTAATGGATTATAGGAATGAAAATCTGATTCAATTATGTGTCTAGGATCCTGCATGCCAGGAAACAAGAAATATGAGAAACAGATCTTAGTCCTGACTCTGAAATCCAGACTTCCTTCCCCACCCCACATTTCTGTTCAGTCACCATTTTTAGGCAATTTATAGTAGAGTAAAAACACACTCGAGGAATCCAGACAGAGCTTGAATCTGAATATTATTTCCTAATGAAAGAAGCCAGGACTCCTAGAGAAATGGATTATTCTAGGACAGGTCTCTCT